>JAODAL010045849.1:0-31533 GCA_025379985.1 Phyllomedusa bahiana | reverse complement strand
AGCACTCCGGGGACCCAAGGCTTCCCCAATTGCTTTACTTTTGGGCCCCATTTTTTCCTCTCTCCTCTAACTATCTAATACACCACAGTGACACCCAGTGGAAACCTGGAGTACTATGACCAACTCTCTACTCATAAAGCTAATTATAGTTGATTCTGTGATACACCTGTAGACAGTGACATGTAGTGGAGGCACAGCTCTTTACACTCACCATTATCTGCATCACAACCTGAAAAAAAAATTCACAAATCTGAAAAAACAAAATCAACCATTTGAATAGCCAGAAACAAGATTACTCCTCACTATGAAGATATGATCTAAAACACGTGTATGCCAGGTAACCAAAAGCTGCTATCTCTCTCTCTTTCTCACATCATCCACAATGGACACATTTCTAGAAAACTCTTCTACTCTACTCCCACAATGACAAATGTGACTCTCCCAAATTTCCTCCTCTTCAAAACCTAATATGCCAAGAGGTAAATCATCAAAGGACAAATCAACTCCAAAACTAAGCTCTTCCAAAACTATAACCACAAAAGGACTGCAAATCCGCATCAGCAATGATGACATCACTCCACTCAACCTGTCTCCAGTTCATAAGCTTCCCATTCCTCCGAAAACGAACAAGCAGTCTCTGTAGCACAGGAGGTCTCTCATCCCCTTACACCATACTTTGATAAGCAAATCGACATGATTCAAGCATACATCAACTCAGCCCTAACTCAAATTACTATTAACACGAAGTAAATAGTGGACCTAGAGACTAGGGTTACCTCCTGTGAATCTAAGATTGCCTCAGCTGAACATGACATCTCTCAGAGACAAAACACTGAAATTATCTTCGTGATAAACTGGAAGATCTTGAGAATCGTGAATGCTAAAATAATCTACGCTTTGTTGGCATCCCAGAAAACATTTCAGGCAAGGCACTACAACTTTACCTCTCCTAAAGACCTCTCCATGGCCCTGCAACTAGATCTCCCTCATGATCTCTTATATATTGAAAAAGTACTTTGCCTGAGTCCACCCAGGAGAGAGAGATGGCAAGCTGCGCCTAGAAATCACGAGATATGCCAACTGGACAATAAATGAGCAGGTGCTCAAAGCATTTTACAACTTACGCTCACTTACTGTGGATGGAAACTACATACTAATCTTCCAAGATTATTTGGCAGTGGTAACCTCTGAACGGAAGGCCCTTACCCAATTATGTCATCTACTCTATGAGCAGAACATTCGCTTTCAATTACTCTGTCCTGTCTGATTGAGAGTCACGATCAATGACAAATCCAGCATACATGAAAATCCTGTAGAAGCCTGATGATGTCTTATTCCACATGAGCCTGGTTGTCTCCACAACCGAGTTCTAACCGGACTGCCCACTTTCATGTTTTCTTGTGTTTATTATGCAATATTTGCTAATTATTTCTAATTCATGGCTTTTCTGTTCTTATATTCTCCCCCTCCTGCCTATAAATTCCCTATGTTCTCCATGCTTGGGGCATTTGGCCATCCAGAGAACTCCATGTCTGAGGAGTCTACTGCTCGCTGGGACAGAGGACCTCTCTCAATGATCTGTAACCACAACATCCACCATTTAGAATAGGATGAGTAGCATACCTCACACAAATACAGCACACACACACCCTGACCCACCTCTCCGTTTTGTTATCTGGAATGTGCCGAGTTTAAACACCCTAGTGTCACGTCAGAGGAAGTGCAGTGGGCCCTGACTGCCACCCAGCCCACTGTCCCTGCCTACTTGGTGTGCTACCCTAGAAGGCAGATCCCAACTGAACGACAGCCCCTACTCTGCTAAGTGCAGGGCCTTCAGGGAAAACCCAGTGTCAAACAGTCCGGGTCAGTAACGGTGCAGGAACGTAGAAGCCAAGAAACGTAAGCCAAGTGGATGGTCAGAAACAAGCTGGGGTCCAAACACGGTCATGAGCGCAGTACAAAATCAGAGGCAACAAGCAGGGTAAAGAAGTGAGCCAAGGTGAGAAATACCGGAGGACAACAACAAACAAGAATCGCAGGGAAACAGCAAGGGGAACACCTTTGACAGGCAAAGCCTGGAGGATCTAAGGCGGTTTAAAAGGTCTGCCCGGATGCCACCCCCGCAGCTGATCGTTGCGGCATCTGAGCCCTCTGATTGGCCTGAGAGACACACCCTCTGTTTGGAGAGGCTGCAGAGCTGTCACTCCTGGCTCAGAAGCAGCCCTCCCCAGGGTGTGGTCCCAGGCCAGACCTATTAATCTCCACCAGTAGTTGCAGTAAACGGACAGAAAGCTGCCGAGACGAACATATCCTGACACCTAGTTAAACATAAAAAGGTTGTGATACATTTGAAGAGGCTGGGAGCACAGGTTCCTTCAGGGAAATGCGTTGGAGACAGGAAGACATGAGGTTTCTTAAAGCCCATTGGCTAGGTGATTGTTTCACTGAATCCTTTACATCTAAATTATTTTATGGGACGCTTTTCCTGTTGGTTCACACATCTTATGCGGATCCTGATGGACACTTCCTCTATTTAGACGTCACCATTAACATGACTTGATATTCCCATCTAAATATTTATGCACTAAACAACTCCAATGCCGATTTTTACTCCTCGCTCTACAATTTCTTACTGGAAAAACAGTTACATAAACTTATAATAGAAGGTGACTTCATCATGACTTCAAATATAGGTTGGCATCCACTCTTTAGGACCTGCATGCTGCCTCCGTAGTCCTATCTATAATGGACCAGTTTGCTTTATGCGGTCATTTGCATACCCTTAACCTATCCACAAGTGATTACACTTTGGTAGCACAGGTAGTTGCCATGGGAAACCAGGGAGTAGGATGGCCTGGTTATGGCAAGTAAACAGTAAATAAGTTCAGGCAGGCAGTTTAGTCCTGTGTAGTTAGTAAAAGTTGGGCTGGAAAGCCAATCATCAAGCTTGAGAGGTGGAGCTGGGCTGAGGAGGAAGGTGGCCAGCTGGTGCTGAGGGGGATTAAGCTGCAGTAAGTGGCAGTTAGAAGAGAGAGTTGACAGTTGTTGGGGCACGTGACTAAACGGGGAGAGAGAGTGAGAATCAGGAGGAGGACACCGATCAGGAGAGCAGCATAGGAGGTACAGCATGAGGCCTGGGGCATTGTGGCTCTGCAAGGTCGTTCCTGGGAGAGTAAAGGTCCCTTGGGGTCAAGCCAATCTCCAGAAAAGAGAACCAGACAGAAACTACTTGAAAGGTCAGGCAGCACAGTGAGGTGGATATAAGGAGAGTCCCCTGGTGTACTGACAGTGTGTGCTGAAGCTGCTGGGTGTCGTGACACAAGGAAACTGTGCGGAGTGAAAACAGTATTAAGAGCAATGAGTAAAAGCCTTGTTAACCCCGAATAAAACGTGTTGCTTGAAATTATTACCGCTGGTGCACCACATGTTCCACTCCACACCTCTCCCCATAATACAAAACACATCTAGTAAGGGTGGTTGCTACAGGCAATGGCTGGTCACAGTTGGGTGCCACCATAGCCACCCTCGCTTTACAAGCCCATAACAGTTATTGCAGAATAGACTTTTTTCTGACACCAGTGCAATGCTTTTATTTAATAACAATGGCCACTATAGACAAGATATTATTCTCTGACCATGCCCCAGTAACATTCGCCCTTTCGGACAACAACATTGCCTTACAGTGCCCCTTTAACTGGAGATTTCGATCCTGTCTGATTAACTCAGAAGACTTTAGAAACTATTCGAATATGCACTGGTGGAACTTTCAAGATGATAATCTTGAACATACAGAAGATATTGAACTCTTCTGACTAACTTCTAAGGCAGTGATGAGGGGTCACATCCTTTCATATTTGAACCTAAAGAAAAGAGAAACCCGCAAAAAATTCTCTATACTTATTGCAAGTACATTGTGACACATCGCGTCACCCACCCATGCAAATAAAAATAAATACACCACAACTAAATCTGCAAAGGGGAGTTTTCTACAGAGATAAGTCAAGTGGGCCATAGAAGACATTCGGAATACATTCTTTAGAGGGGGCAACAAGATAAGCTCCAGCCTAGTCAAAGCAGGAAAGCCATTTTATTCTTAATCACACATTTTGAACTTGCATGATCCCACTATGCAGACTCAAAGCTCTGACCCTAAACAAATCCAAACAATCCTTGTCAGATACTTCTACGAATTTTATACACCGATATGACTCGATGGGTACTTGGTCCTTCCTCAATGGAGTGTCCTTGCTAAGGCTCTCTTGGATGCTAGCCAGGTCCTTGAGGCCAACATCACCACAAGACACTGGTTCTCCCCTCAGAATACTCTAAACTTTTAAGACCCAATATAATACTTATAATACTTATTCAAATGCCCAAACACAATATACAAGGGAAATATAGAATCTGTCAGGACTTACTAACCTGATCAGTCTCCTGCTTCTAAGATGCAACCCTCTGGCCTCTCTCCACACCCTGAGAGAAGCTTTGCTGGTGAGCTCACGAGTGACAGCTCTACAGCCACTCTGGACAGAGGGTGTGTCACACAGGCGAATAGGAGGGCCCGGAGACCGCACCAATCACCTGCTGGGGCACTGTCCGGACACATCATTTATACTTCCACAGATCTTCCTGCCTTGCTTGTGAAAAGTTCTACCTGCTCGTTTCTCTTTGTTTCCATATTGTGCTTTCCTTGTTACCATACCTCGGCATGTGTTCTTGACCTCGGCTTGTCTCCTGATTTGGTATCTTGTTCCTGATAGTGTTCTGACCCCTGGCTTGTTTTCTGGTTTTCCTTCCGTTTTCCGATTTGTGGCCTGACGTTACCGTTCTGTTGCTGACTGTCACGTCAAGGGAGGTGCAGTGAGCCCTAACTGGAACCCAGCCCACTGTCCCTGCCTACTTGACGTGCTTCCCTAGGCAGCAGACGGCAACTGGGCGACAGTCCCTGCGCTGCTAAAGTGCTGGGGCCGTCAGAAGGAAGAATAGTCAAACAGTCCAGGTCAATATCAAATAGGAACGCCAAAGCCACAAATCAAAACCAGAGAAATAAACTTAAACAAGCCGAGGTCAAAAGCCAAACGGAAGCAAAGCACAAAATCAGGAGACAAGCCGGAGTCAGGAGAACAAGCCGAGGTCAGGTATACTGGTTAGCAAAACAACAACACAAAGAACAAGAACCACAAGGTAGCCAGGAATATCACAGGTGCAGCAGTCAGCTTTCAGGGAGTTTAAATGGGATTCCTGGATACCGCCCCTGCAGCTGATTGGAGCGGCCTCCGGGTCCTCCCATTGGCTGGTGCACTCGCCCCCTGTCAGGAGTGGCTGGGCCCCTGTCACTCACAGAGCTGTCAGCAGCAAGTGTATCAGGGAGGGAGCGCACATCAGCTGTTGCAGCCTGTCTGCAGTCTGAGCACAGCTTAGCCCTGACAGTACCCCCCCTTTTAGGAGGGGCCACTGGACCCTTCCCTGGTCTGGGTTCTAACTCCCCCTCTATGCGAACTGGAGAAGGAGGCCTAGAGGGCGGAGTCACAGGCTGAATATACCTCTTACGAAGTGCACGACGGGACACGTTATGTATACAGAGAGAAGAGGGTAATTTCAGCCGATAAGCCACCGGGTTAACCACCTCCTGAACCACATACGGACGTTCAGGTACAGGTGGAGGGCATAGTTCACCAGGAGGACGAGTTCTGGGAACCTTAGCCCGAGCATCGACTTCACAAGATGCCGCATAGGCTTCAACGCTGGCACCACCGCTTCCAGATAGAACATTAGCCTGCACATCAGTATTGCCCAGCATGGTAAGGAGACATCTTTCAACACACCGCTGTCCCCACCTGACTAATTTCCCTGAATTCCAGTCAAACACTGGATTATGTTTCTGAAGCCAGGGCAGCCCCAAAACCACATCAGTGGGCAGCCCCTCCATGACGAATAGAATACACTTTTCAATATGTATGGATCTGACCACCATTTCCAGCTCAGGGGTACAATATTGGATTGTGCCCCGAGCTAGTGGAGTGGAGTCAATAGCCACAGTCCGCAGCGAGTCAAATAGCGGTCTACAAGGTAGGCCCAGACGTTTGGCGAAAGACGCATCAACAAAATTAGAAGCTGATCCAGAATCCACAAACGCACTCCCAGAACCGGACAGCGACAAGTATATGAAATCTTAACTGGTAGCAGCAACTTATTAGATACAATAGGAAATACCTGCTCGCCTAGGTGATCCTCCTGCTGACCACCTAGGCGTTGGAGTTTGTCCGACCTGGTCTCCGTTTGGAGCATTCACGAATTCTGTGTCCATCTTCTCCACAGTAGAAGCACAACCCCTGGATGCGACGAGTAGTCCTACAGTCACTAGCCGCAGTGACAGAAAAAGCCCCAACTTGCATGGGCTCCACTGGGTTTACGTTGGAAACAACGAGTTTAGGGGTGACCATGGTGTGGACCACCGGGGGGGGGAACCTTTTCTTTCCGTCTCTCCCCAAAACGTATGTCCAGCCGAACGGCCAGTGCCATGGCCTCATCTAAAATACCAGGGGTAGGGTAAGCCACCAATAAATCCTTCACATGGTCAGCTGACCCTAATCTAAACTGCCATCTGAGAGCTGCGTCGTTCCACCCAGACGGAACGCACCAGCGACGAAATTCGGAGTAAAACTCCTCCACAGTCTTCTCACCCTGCCTCAAGGTGGTCAGCTGAGCCTCAGCCACAGCTTCCCTATCTGGGACATTAAAGAGTACCCCTAAAGCGGCAAAGAACCTGTCCACAGAAGACAGTTCAGATGAGTCATGCGGTAACGAAAATGCCCACTCCTGGGGGGGACCCTGCAATAAGGACATAACAATTCCCACCCTTTGTTCCTCATTCCCTGAGGTAAGTGGGCGGAGCCTGAAATACAGGCGACAACCCTCTCTAAATGCCACAAAGGCCCTCCTGTTACCTGCAAACCTGTCAGGCAACTGGATAGGGGGTTCCACAGGAGGGGAAGGTAATGCAGGGACCCTCTGACTTGTGGTAGCCTCCTGTTGTTCTACCTTCAGCGCCAGATCCTGGACTAGCTGGGTTAGCCCCTGCATCTGCTCTACCAGAGCTGTCATGGGGTCCATAGTGAGGGTAGAGCAGTAACGGTTTCGGCCTGTGATAATGTCACGTCAAGGGAGGTGCAGTGAGCCCTAACTGGAACCCAGCCCACTGTCCCTGCCTACTTGACGTGCTGCCCTAGGCGGCAGACAGCAACTGGGCGACAGTCCCTGCGCTGCTAAAGTGCTGGGGCCGTCAGAAGGAAGAATAGTCAAACAGTCCAGGTCAATATCAAATAGGAACGCCAAAGCCACAAATCAGAACCAGAGGAATAAACGTAAACAAGCCGAGGTCAAAAGCCAAACGGAAGCAAAGCACAAAATCAGGAGACAAGCCGGAGTCAGGAGAACAAGCCGAGGTCAGGTATACTGGTTAGCAAAACAACAACACAAAGAACAAGAACCACAAGGTAGCCAGGAATATCACAGGCGCAGCAGTCAGCTTTCAGGGAGTTTAAATGGGATTCCTGGATACCGCCCCTGCAGCTGATTGGAGCGGCCTCCGGGTCCTCCCATTGGCTGGTGCACTCGCCCCCTGTCAGGAGTGGCTGGGCCCCTGTCACTCACAGAGCTGTCAGCAGCAAGTGTATCAGGGAGGGAGCGCACATCAGCTGTTGCAGCCTGTCTGCAGTCTGAGCACAGCTTAGCCCTGACACTGACCTAGACTGTTTGACCTTTCTCTCACCTGACGGGCCCTGCACCCAATAGCGTAGGGACTGACGCCCAGCTGGGGGCTGCCATTTAGGGGAGTTCATCCAGTAGGCTGGGACAGTGGGCTGGGGTTCAGTCAGGGCTCACTGCACCTCCCTTAATGTGACAGAATCACCAGATTTCTGTGAATCCCATATCATTCTTCTTTTAAAACCCCAAAGAGACCCAGTCCTTCCCCAATAATATCGCCCTATTTCCCTTCTTAATCAAGATTACAAAATACTGACAAAAATCCATCTCACCGCTTCTAAACTAGGCTTCATTTACAATAGACAGTCGACTGTCGAGATTGGATCGACAATAGCTGCCACTACCCAATTCCAATTATCCATTTTTTTTTTATATACGCCCAGACTTAATTACTGAGAATCTTGGAGACCTAACAGGAGTGAGCGGGCTGTTGTGCTTTTCAGAAAATTCTCCAAGACCCACCTCTATGCTGCTGAGTTTGGATGTTAAAAACTCGGTGTCATGGAAATTTCTCAATACCTCACTACTCTATCGTGGTTTTGGGAATATATTTCTCTCTTTCCTAGACAACAATCAACTCCATTCTAATACCACTCTAACCATGAATGGGATTTATTCCAACCCAATCCAGATCCACAGAGGTACCCCTCAAGGTTGCCCCATCTCACTGCTCCTTTTCAACTTGTTGCTGGATCCCCTTTTTCGTCACCTTGAAACAGTAGCCCCTTTTTGATTAGGGCCACTGACAGGAGTACTGCCCTACTGGCACCCATGGCACCCCTTTTACAGTAGCCTGACCCCAAAACCAGCAAAAATGACCTTACGGACACTATAATTATGGACAGAATAAAATTAGCAAGAAGAAATGAGTATGTGAAATAAGCTTTTTTTCAATAGGACCTTTACTAACGGTGTCTTTTACAGTGGCCTGACCCCAAAACCAGCAAAAATGACCTTATGGACACTCACAATAAAATTAGCAAGAAATGATTATTTGAAACAAGATTTTTGGGAATAGGACATTGACTACTATATATACTATTTTGCCGTAGGCAAACTTAAACTCTATCAGTTCTCTATCTGTTAAACACTAAAACGTAACTTTCATTATATATAACTCTTAACCTCTATACACACTATTTAAAAACCTGATCTCTCCCCTCATCATTTAACCCTTTTTGCTTCTGAAAGAGGGAATAACTCCCTTTCTATTATCAAGTCTGGTGGAGCACCACCTATTAACAGGAGAGCCTTACATCTATAGCAAATAACTAACTCCAGTAAGGGATCCCAAGCCTACCACCTGGGCAGTCGTCCCCAATCTCATGGACACAGAACAAATAAGTCCCCCTTGTGACACCCCTGCAGCAGGTGACACTTGTAGACAAAGGTGAGAAATTTCTACAGAGGTGAGAAATTGCTATAGATATAAGGCTCTCCTGTTAATAGGTGGTGCTCCACCAGACGATAATAGAAAGGGAGTTATTCCCTCTTCCAGAAGCAAAAAGGGTTAAATGATGAGGTGAGAGATCAGGTTTTTAAATAGTGTGTATAGAGGTTAAGAGTTATATATAATAAAAAGTTACGTTTTAGTGTTTAACAGATAGAGAACTGATAGAGTTTAAGATTGCCTATGGCAAAATAGTAAATATAGTGATCAAAAGTCACTCTCTGTTCTCTTGCGAGATTCCCAATTTTTTGGAGATTATAGGACATTGACTATCGCTGTCTTTTAATTTTGAAATGAGGATTGATCCGCACCGGATTGAGTAAAACGAAATCTTCAATACTTTATTGATCCAAATACAGAAAGGTGGACATCACATAACACGACAGGCAGTTTGCAGGAACGACAACCAACGCGTTTCGATCTCAAGCGATCTTAATCATGGTTCAAGCATTATACAACATAACGGGATTTATATACCAGATCATCATCCTACGTCATCCTTCAATAAACTTTATCAACAACATATAAATAAAAACAATAAAAAGCAAAAATCTTTATGTCATCTAAAAGGGAGAAAATTATATCATCAGTTTTTATTTTGTCTCAATAATGTAGTATCAAATCTGATCTATAATTGAGGCCATTAGGGTGAGAAGTATTTAAACACAAAATCCAAAAGGCTTCTCTGTTTAATAGTGCACGTCTCCAATCCCCACCTCTAACTGGTTTTTTAACCCTTTCGATACCTGAAAATTTCAAGGATGTTACATCCCCCTCATGCTCGTAATAGAAATGTTTTGACACATTAGAAGGATTGCTGTTATGTAAATTCATAGCATCCCTAATGTGTTTCTTTGCATTCTAGTTTTTAATTTTCTTGTAGTGCACCCCACATAGCGCTTGTCACACTGGACACACTCCACACAATAAATCACATAGGACGTGTTACAGTTAATAAACTGTTTTATGGTGTATGGTTTTTCGCTCAAATTCCCTTTAATTTGTTTAATATTATTGGCAAATTTACAAACGCTACAGCGTTTGTTTGCACATTTGAAAAAACCGCGGCAGGCCAACCAAGTTTCCTGATCTTTTTTGATAGTGTGAACTAGGCTCGGGGACAGAAGGCTTCCTAGACTGGGAGATTTCCGACTAGAAAATCTGAAAACCTTTTTCCAAGATAAGGCGCAAAGTTTATCCTGTTCTAAAATAGGTAAATATTTATTAATAATGGATTTTACTTTAAAAAATTCCTCACTATAGGTGGTAACAAAAGTTGGAACATTTTGATTTTTTATAACCCTTTGTGAATGTAATATCTGGGTCCTAGATTTCTTTTTTGTTATATTTTTTGCTTGATCAAGCATCCATTTCGGATACCCCCGGTCTAGAAGGCGTTCACATACCACATCTTCTTCCCGCATGTACAAATCATTTGTAGAGCAATTTCTTTTTGCCCGATATAGTTCTCCTATTGGAATAGATTTTATTGTATGGATGGGATGGCACGAATTTGCTCTCAAGATAGTGTTTCCTGCTATATCCTTTCTAAATGTACTTGTAACTACAGAATTTGTTATAATATCAGCTTTCAGAGTTAAATCCAAAAATGCCACAGTATCCTGATACCAATTAACCGTAAATTTTAAATTACAAGAGTTAGCATTTAAATGTCGGCCAAAGTGGGGCACGGTCGCCGAACCACTGGACCAAATAATGACAATATCGTCCATGTAGCGACCGTACCACACGATGTCCGACACAAATGGATTATTCTCCGAAAAGATATTAGACTCCTCCCACCACGCCACAAAGATGTTAGCAAAAGAGGGAGAAAATTTTGCCCCCATAGAAGCACCTACTTTTTGCAGGAAAAATTCCCCATTGAACATAAAGAAGTTATGTGTCAGCAAGTACTGTAAAACTTCCAACATAAATTCCCGTAAAATTTGAGAATAATTAGAGTATTTTTCCAGGAAGTGTGACACAGCAGTTAGACCTGGACCGTGCGGGATGCACGAATAAAAAGATTCTACATCACACACAATCCAGGAGTACTCCGGTTTCCAATCAATAGTTTCAACCACACTCAAAACATGTTTAGAGTCCTTCAAAAATCCAGGACAAAGGGGGACAATTGGCTGTAATAAAGAATCCAACCACTGGCATAAGTTCTCATTCATGGATCCAATCCCAGCCACAATAGGACGCATGGGAGGAGGGAAACGCATCTTATGCAACTTTGGCAAAGAATGGAAAATCGGCGTAACCGGATATTTCACATTCAAAAAATCGTATTCCCTTTGGTTGAAAATGCCAGTGGTTAGACCTTCATTTAAAATTCTCTCAAAATCCTTATGAAAACTTTCAGTTGGATCACCACGTAATTTTTTATATGTGGTCCGGTCAGCCAACAAATTTTCATTAAGTTGTATATATAACCCAGTATTCAAGAGAACAACAGAGCCACCCTTGTCAGCTTGTCCCACTTTGCCCGACATTTAAATGCTAACTCTTGTAATTTAAAATTTACGGTTAATTGGTATCAGGATACTGTGGCATTTTTGGATTTAACTCTGAAAGCTGATATTACAACAAATTCTGTAGTTACAAGCACATTTAGAAAGGATATAGCAGGAAACACTATCTTGAGAGCAAATTCGTGCCATCCCATCCATACAAGAAAATCTATTCCAATAGGAGAACTATATTGGGCAAAAAGAAATTGCTCCACAAATGAATTGTACATGCGGGAAGAAGATGCGGTATGTGAACGCCTTCTAGACCGGGGGTATCCGAAATGGATGCTTGATCGAGCAAAAAATATAATAAAAAAGAAATCTAGGACCCAGATATTACATTCACAAAGGGTTATAAAAAATCAAAATGTTCCAACTTTTGTTACCACTTATAGTGAGGAATTTTTTAAAGTAAAATCCATTATCAATAAATATTTACCTATTTTAGAACAGGATAATACTTTGCGCCTTATCTTGGAAAAAGGTTGCAGATTTTCTAGTCGGAAATCTCCCAGTCTAGGAAGCCTTCTGTCCCCGAGCCTAGTTCACACTATCAAACAAGATCAGGAAACTTGGTTGGCCTGCCGCGGTTTTTTCAAATGTGCAAACAAGCGCTGCAGCGTTTGCAAATTTGCCAATAATATAAAACAAATTAAAGAGAATTGGAGCGAAAAACCATACACCATAAAACAGTTTATTAATTGTAACACGTCCTATGTGATTTATTGTGTGGAGTGTGTCCAGTGTGACAAGCGCTATGTGGGGTGCACTACAAGAAAATTAAAAACTAGAATGCATGAACACATTAGGGATGCTATGAATTTACATAACAGCAATCCTTCTAATGTGTCAAAACATTTCTATTACGAGCATGAGGGGGATGTAACATCCTTGAAATTTTCAGGTATCGAAAGGGTTAAAAAACCAGTTAGAGGTGGGGATTGGAGACGTTCACTATTAAACAGAGAAGCCTTTTGGATTTTGTGTTTAAATACTTCTCACCCAAATGGCCTCAATTATAGATCAGATTTGATACTACATTATTGAGACAAAATAAAAACTGATGATATAATTTTCTCCCTTTTAGATGATATAAAGATTTTTGCTTTTTATTGTTCTTATTTATATGTTGTTGATAAAGTTTATTGAAGGATGACGTAGGATGATGACGTGGTATATAAATCCCGTTATGTTGTATAATGCTTGAACCATGATTAAGATCGCTTGAGATCGAAACGCGTTGGTTGTCGTCCTTGCAAACTGCCTGTCGTGTTATGTGATGTCCACCTTTCTGTATTTGGATCAATAAAGTATTGAAGATTTCGTTTTACTCAATCCGGTGCGGATCAATCCTCATTTCAAAATTATCTTCAGCTGCGAGATCCAGCACGGGAGCGGTGAGTTGTTTCTTTCCTTGTGTTTACTATCGCTGTCTTTTACAGCAGCACGACCTCAAAAGTATCAAAAATGACCTTTCGGACACTCAATAAAATAACCAAGAAGAAATGACTATTTAAAACAAGATTTTTTTGAATAGGACAAAAAGGATAAATATTAAAAAAGTCAAGATTTATTCACTGTCTCTTATTGAAGAACTGTACTCCAAAGACAGGAAGACAGTGTTCTTAAATGCCTATACTTTGCAACGGGCAAGTAGGATTATAAACAGAATTTTTTCTATGCAATATCGGTGAAATGGGGTCGTATGGAAGAACTCTCACAGCTAATCAAGTGGTCTTAAATGCATAAACTTGGCAATGGGCAAATAGATTATAAACAGAATTTTTTCTATGGAATCTCTATACAAAACTACCTAACTTCCTAACTATTGCTGTGTATAATTCCCTAAGTTAGCTGTCATCCCTCCCCCTCCTCCCACGAGTAATCTAACTAGCAGCTTTTCCTATGTTAAATTGCTATTAAATGGTATTTCTGCCTGCTGGCAAATCAGCAGACACAGGCAGCAGTGTCTTCACTACAGAGAGTAAGGTGGAAATGGCGTACAACAGGAAATACAGTGACATACACATAAGACGGTAATGTGATTTTAGTAGCCAGTGAGATACCTACACTGATGATGTTTGTGACCCCTCCTGGCCGCCAACACTGAAGCAGCTGAAAAAGGCACCGAATGCCTGTGCCGAACCCAAACTTTTTACAGAACTTGTGCCAAACTAACCATTTTCCGAACAGTTCGGCTCAACACGATTAATGAGCCTAATTAGCTCAATTCGAGTGAAGTGGGTGGAGTGGACAGAGTGGGTACTCTGAAGTGTACACCCCATGCACACCTCGGTATTTATTAAGTAGAGCAAAAGTGTATGGTACAATGCTGCTAAGTTGTATAGTAAACACCTGGCAATAAAACACTTGGACTTGAAATTTAATTCCTGCCTGTAAAAAAACAATAATTAATCAATAAGTGAGGAAAAACTAGATGTTGTAGAAATAAGTTATAGTGAGGATTACAGATTGTACTTTAGAACAGTACTTCTGTACTGTCACGGTAAGGTCTGTACTGTCACGGAAGAGGAGTGAGGCCCACTATTGGATTTACTAGGACTTAATAAGGGAAGGGAGAGTATGACAGCAGTCTAAAAGAGTTTGCTGTCTAATGTGTCCATCTTAAGGGTATTAACGTTGTGCACAGATTTTCAATGTTGTTCCTTCATGACTTAGGTACCAGAATTGATAGACAGATGAGATGTTCTTACAAGTACAAAAGTAATGTCATGTTTGTGAGTCGCGCGGTCAGCAAGCGGTGACCTACTCGTGTTCACTATGTGGTTCTTCCCTCTGCCAGGTCATCTAAATGAAGCTTTTTTTCTTTTCTTGTTGCGAACACTCTGTTGTTGTTAGATTAGGTTCCACCCGGCCAGACTCTGCAGGGATTTAACCCCATGGTGTCCAGCCTATCCCCTGCCACGAGTGGGTATATTAGGCAGCTCCTCCCGTCACACCTTGCGTTAAATTTAAGGTTCCTAGTTTCCTAGTGCCATAGATCCTGTTAAGGTGTTTGCCATCTGTTTGATCTCTCTGATCTCGGCTATGTTTCATGAACTTGTGCTGCCTGCCCTGACCCTGGACTGTTTGACAATATCTCTGCCTCATCCCCTGGTGCTTTGCACTGGTGTCTCTAAGCCCTAGATCAACTGCTACTGGCCAGGGGCCTGCTCTGGAGTGGTACCTTGTGACTACCAAACTTGGCATGGCCCACAACAGAACGTAGGAAATCCCCGATTGGCCCCTCATGGTGGCAGACCTGGAGTTGTTTTTAAACTGCATGTATATCCTTAGGAGAGAAAAATGCAAAAAGCAAGAGGCAGAATATAAGAAGCATGTACAGTAGCTGTAGGGTGGACTCATGAATAAACTCCTCTGGTGGGCCCCAGAATCAACTCCATAGGTGAGCCTCCAGTATGAAATTCCAGTGGTGGACCCTAGGTAACCCAGTCCGACACTGGTGACTACCCTAATGGCTCAAGCCTATCATCACCATCAGAGGCTCTAGTGAATACCATGTAGTCACTTAGTCATGCCCCTCTAGGGTAAGCCCAGCAAGTGGTACAGTGGGTCCACACCCGCCACAATAACAGGTAGCAATACAAAGACAGAATCGAGAAACAAACTGGGTGCAAATTAGCAATCATCTTCTTCACAAATTAACAATCCCAAGCAGGGGCATAGCTGAAGACGTATGGGCCCTGGAGTGAAAGTTTAGCTTAGGCTCCCCTTCCCCCCAGACAAGGACTCTTAATGCCAGTGGACCGCTACTTTTTAGCAATAGTTTCCCTACTTGGCATGACGGATGGTTGCCTTGTAGCATGCTGCGGGAAATTATTTCTACTTAAAGAGATCGTCCAGTGAAACAAAATTAATTTGAAATGGGGCCAAGCCAGAAAAAGAAAAAAAGTTATACTTATCTATCTGTCCCCCCAGCTTCTGCTGCTGCACAGGAGTTCCACAGGATCCGCTCATCTTCACTCCTGGGTTCTTATCCTGACACAAAGGAGAGCCTGAAGCTTCATTTACGTACAATAAGGAGCAGGCCTCTCCTGTGTTTTGTCCTTTTCTGCGATGAGAACCCGGAAGTACAGAGGAGTGGATCATGGGGAGCTCTGGAGTGGCAGCAGGCAGAAAATTTTGTTCCGCTGTACAATCCCTCTAAATAATCAAATACAACAATTGAGGCCTTTTGTTTCCTGAAAGAGGGATTTGCAGCAGCACTGTTAAACAGTCTTGGAAAAAAGGTTTAAAGCGAAGTAAAAGAGCAAGAGTCCCAGCTTGTGAATGTGTCTTCTGGATAAAGTGTGCCTTTGGCTTACGTGTGCAGACTTAAGTTTGAGGGACTTTAGATTTGGGTTTTTTAAAAAGAACTGTATTGTACTGATTTTTATATTTGTATCTGTATGTGTCTCTCTTTTTTTGTAACATTGTCATGAGTTCCATGATTGACAAAGCCATCCGTTGCACATCTTGTGCAATGTATGCAATCCTTGAACAACAGTTCGAGGGTGCAAACTGCGGTGTGAGATGTGTGCTCGCTGCATATTTAGAAGCCTGAATTTTGGATCTAAATGAGCAAGTGGCAACACTGAGATTCATTGCCAACTTGGAAGCGAGTTTGCTGCTCACTGAGCAAGCACTCGCTGGGGGATATGCTTGGGAGGATGGCAGCATGGAGGTGCAGGGAAATGAGGCAGCTAGTTGGGTAACAGTCAGAAAGAAGGATAGAGGGAAAAGTGTCAGGGTGACTAGTCATAATATGGCATACCCAAACAAATTTGCAGATGAGGGGGATGTCAGCTCAGAAAAAACACTGCTGCTGCAAGACACTACCTCTGTCTGCTCCAGTAAGGTGGGGAATAGGAATGCAGAGCAGGCTAGACAGGTGCTCATAGTTGGGGACTCTGTTATTACGGGAACAGACAAGGCAATCTGTCACAAAGACCAGGATCATAAAACTTATATTTTTTTTCCGGGGGGAAAGTTCGACATATCGTAATCGGTTTTTCTTTTGCAGGGTGGGGGGTGGTGTAATCCAGGCCGTATGGTCCAAATTTTCACCAAAAACAAATTTAAGGTTTTTGGGGGGTGCCCTTAAAAAATTTTTTTCGGGGATTTGGGCCCAAAAAGCTAAAGGGAAGGCCCTCCAAGAAAATTTTTCAGAAATACTGTACCAGGGCAACACCAAGAGGCAGCGGAGATTTGAGAGGTGAATAAGTGGCCAAAAATTAGTGTAGGAAAGGGGTTTGGGTTTTGGGGAGAACTGGGCTGATTTCAGTTTTGGGCTACAGCTGTATGCTAAGTCGGCTGCACCAAAAGGGGGAGGGGTTTGTAGCTGTTTGGGGGAAAAAGGGCCGGAAGTTGGGGAATTTTTAAAAAACTGGGGATTGGGGGGAAACTAAAAAGTAGTGTGAAAGAAAGTGAAGATGAGACGGGGAATTAGTAAAAAAAACAGGGGGAAGTGGGGGGGAGGGGGTGTGGCAATGTTAAAAAAACGGGGATAAAGGTAAAAAACGGAAAAATCTCTAAATTGCATGCTGACCAATGCCAGGAGTCTCACCAACAAAATAAATGAACTAGAATTATTTATTGCTGAAGCAAAATATGACATGGTGAGGATAACATGGCTGGACAAAAGCTACGACTTGGCGGTTAACTCATAGGGTCACAGTTTATTTAGAAGAGATCGTAAACACTGGAAGAGGGGAGAGGTGTATGTCTCTATGAAAAATCCTGTCTGAAGCCAACACTGCAGGAAATGAGCATGTGGAATCATTATGGGTAGATATACATGTGGGTAATAACAATAATATAATTCTACTAGGGGTCTGCAATAGGCCCCCAAATATAACAGAGCCCATGGAAGATGTACTCCTCAGGCAAATAGATGAGGCGGCTAATCAAAATAAAGTTGTTATTATGGTCAACTTTAACTACCCAAACATAAATTGGAAAACTGAAACCTGTATCTCTCATAAAGGAAACAGGTTTTTCTCCATAACTAAAGATAATTACCTTTCCCAACTGGTACAGGAGCTGACTAGAGAAAAGGCCCTTCTAGACTTAATATTCACTAATAAACCTGACAAAGAAACACAGGTTCATGTTGGGAGGGGCACCTAGGAAATATTGACCACAATATAATACATTTCCATTTATCCTTTAATAGAGTTTTTTGTCAAGGAGCCACTAAAACACTGAATTTCAGGAAGGCTAATTTTAATCTGCTTAGAGAGGCACTAAACCACATTGACTGGGAAAAGGAGTTTAAAAATAGTAGAACAAATAATAAATGGGAGATCTTTAAAAACATCTTAAGCGCTGTGAGAGGTACATGCCTTATGGTAATAGAATAATTAGAAACAGGAAAAACCCAATGTGGATAAACAGAGAAGTAAAGGAGGCAATATATAACAAAAAGAAAGCGTTTCCACTACTAAAACAGGAGGGCAGTGAAGAGCAACTAAAAAGAAAAAAATAAAATATGTAAAATTATGATAAAGGCAGCAAAGCTGGAGACAGAAAGACATGTTGCCATAGAAAGTAAAACTAACTGCAAAATATTTTTAACTATATAAATAGTAAAAAGATTAAAACAAAAAATGCTGGCCTTTTGAAAAGTAGTGAAGGAGGTATTGTAGAGGGCGATGAGAAGGAAGCAAACCTATTAAACAATTTTTTCTCCACTGTATTTAGCGAGGAAAGTGACCTTCCGGTTGATGTGCAGAGGGATGAGGTAAACTCCACCTTAAATGTTTCTGTCTAACCCAGGAAGAAGTGCAGCTCCATCCTAAGATCATTAAAATAGAGAAATCACTAGGTCCTGATGGTATACATCCCCATGTCCTAAGGGAGTTAAGTAAGGTCATAGGTAGGCCTCTATTCTTACTATTTATGGACTGTATAATAACAGGGTATGTCCCAAAGGATTGGCGCATAGCAAATGTGGTGCCAATATTCAAAAAGGGGTCAAAAAGTGATCCTGGAAGGTATAGGTCGGTAATTTTAACCTCTATTGTAGGTAAAATGTTTGAAGGTATTTTCCAAGAGATGCTATCCTGGAGTATCTCACTGAAAATAAATGTATAACTCCATTTCAGCATGGGTTTATGAAGGGTCGGTTTATGAAGGATCTCATCAGCTTCTATGAGGAAGTTAGTTCTAGACTGGATCATGGTGAGGCATTGGATGTTATATATCTAGATTTTTCTAAAGCATTTTATTAAAAAATAGGTTTAAAAAAATGAAATGCTTGGACTTGGGGAAAATGCTTGCAAGTGAGTAAGTAACTGGCTCAGTGATAGAAAACAAAGGGTAGTGATTAACAGTATATACTCAAATTGGATCCCTGTTACCAGTAGGGTACCACAGGGGTCAGTATTGGGGCCTATCATCTTTAATATTTTCATTAATGATCTTACACATGGATTGCACAGTAGAATATTGATATTTGCAGATGATACTAAGCTCTGTAAAGTAATCAACACAATAGAGGATAATGTTTTATTACAAAGGGATCTGGATAAGTTGGACGCCTGGGCAGAGAAATGGCAGATGAGGTTTAACACAGATAAATGCAAGGTTATGCACATGGGGAGGAAAAATACTTTCCATGATTGCATGTTAAACGTAAAAACACTGGGAAAAAGTGACATGAAGAAGGAGTTGGGAATCCTAGTGGACAATAAACTTAAAGGGATTGTCTCACTACACAGAATAGCATTCAAAATGTAGGGAACACTAAATAAAGATGTTTTCCAAATATATTGCTTTGCTCATCTTTTTTTGTTAAGCAGCTACAAGTGATTTTATCACCTTCTGAGGGCTTTCTAGTTTCCCAAGTGACCGACCTGTGTACTCTTTCTCCCCCTGCTGTTTGTTCTATCTGATAGCAGAGAGTGACATCATCACACAGGTCGCACAGCACAGAACTTCAGACAGTGAGAGCTTGTGTGTTATCTGATCTTTCAGACAAAAGACAGTTATTACTCTACTGTTTACTTTAGCTCAGCAGCTTCTCCTGTCCTGGTAGAAGGTAATTTAGCTAATCTAGACTAATAAACATAATAAACAGAGAAGTCTGAATATAAGGAGCTCATATGCTAATTGCAGACAGCTTGACCAGGAAGTGGCAGAGCAAAGCAGCATTATTTCATTCATGAATCCTATGAAGCTTTGAGATGAGACAACCCCTTTAAAGAGGTTTTCTCATCACACCCTTTTGCAGACTTGAACTGTTTCTTTGTCTTACAGCTTAAAATCCAGGGGCGAGTCTCTCCTCTCAGTAGGTATGTCTCTTCTCTCATTGGGTGTGTCTTCCTTCACTGAAGAGTGGTGATATCATCATTCTGTGTGAGCAGTGGAAAGGAGAGGATGTCACTGCTCTGATCACCTCCTGCAATGGTTCTCATGCCTGCACAAACTCCTTGTAACCAGAACACCTGCAATGCTGTAAATAGTTATACATACAGCCTGAAGTGATGAAACAAATGTGAGAAATACACTCTGCTCCCCCCTCTGTTATCAGGCAGGAGGTAGAGCAGACTGTAGAAGGCTGTGTTATATGGGTAATGGGAGCAGACTGTATAAGGCTGTGCTATATGGGTGGGAGAGTGAATCTTGCAGTTAGAGACTCAGTAATCCTTCACATAGAGCTGGAAGATGAGAATAGAGAAGCTCATAGAGCTTTTATTATATACAGTCCATTTAACCAACGGCACAAACAGATTTTCTTGATACAATTAAAAAAACTTTATTCTTCCATTAATGTCAACCACAGTAAGCAATATCAAAACAAAATCCGGGTGAAGTTAGCAAAT
This sequence comes from Phyllomedusa bahiana, assembly GCA_025379985.1. Classification (NCBI taxonomy): domain Eukaryota; kingdom Metazoa; phylum Chordata; class Amphibia; order Anura; family Hylidae; genus Phyllomedusa; species Phyllomedusa bahiana. The sequence continues at coordinate 10,972 of JAODAL010045849.1, read as the reverse complement.
ATATGTCCCATGCTCTACCAATAATATGTTATATTTGCTAACTTCACCAGGATTTTGTTTTGATTTTGCTTACTGTGATTGACATTAATGGAAGAATAAAGTTTTTTAATTGCATCAAGAAAATGTGTGCTTGCCGTTGGTTAAATGGACTGTGGATTGATTTCTGGCAACAGGCAAGACAGTAATTAAGGGTAGTGCCGAACCATTATATATTTTTCTTAGCTTTTATTATACAGACACAACCATCACAATAAGCTGAGGCACCTAGTTTCACTTTCATTTTCCACAGCTCAAAGGGGAGTAGGCACAGAGTGCAGCCAGCCAATCACAGGACAGACGGTGTGTCCTGTCCAGGGGTGGGACCCAGCAGGCTGAATGAAATATCATTCATCCAATCACAGAAAAGGGGCGTGTACCGACTGCATAGTAAAGTTATCATGTCATTTACACTGCATGGCGAATACTGTAAAATTTAAACCCAAAAAACAATGACGGAACTGCGTTTTTTCCCCCCCATTTTCATGGCCCAATGCTAAAAAAAACTATGGAACACCTGTGCACCCAAAATGCACAATACACCCCTAGATGAAATGGGGTAACTTCTGGAAGGTTTCATCTGTTCTGGTACTTCGGGGACTTTGTAAATGCAACATTGCACCCACCAAAATCCGTGTTCCAAAAGCCAAACAGCGCTCCCTCCCTTGTATGCCCTGCCATCCGCCCAAACAGCAGTTTACAGCCATATATAGGTTATTGTTGAACTTGGAAGAAATTGCGTAACAAAATTTGTGATGCTTTTTTTCCAGGATTCTTTGTAAAAATTAAACATTTTTAGCTAAAATTGCAGGTTGTTGGAAAAAAAAATTCTTCATTTTCACAGTTTAAGCAAAAAAAAATTTGTTAAAAACATTTTTTGGGGTTCGATATACTCATTGGGAAAACCCCTTTGGTTATTTTCCCTTTAAAGGGGGTTGTATTTTCCCAAATTTTGGGGTTTTTTTAAAGGGGTTTTTTATTAATTTTTAGCCCCTTTTTTGGGTTTGTCCGCAAACCCGAAAGGGCCAAAACCCTAATAAAAAAAATTTCGTAAGGGAAAAATGAAAACCCCGGGAGTCCATGGGGTGTTTCCTCCTCCCTTTGAGCCCTGGGGGTTTGAGCCAAATGAAATTTTAAAAGGGGCCACATATAAAATTTTCCCCTAAAAATTTGCAGAATCTGGGGAAATTAATTTTAAATTTTGGGGCCTTTTTTCCCGGGTCACAAAAAACTGTGTTCTTTGTGAAAAAGGGAAAAAAAATTGAAAATCTGCAAAAAAAATTATGGCAACCAAAGAGTAGCATTGGGTAAAAGAAAGCAATAACTTTTTGGGAGTGTAATAAACGATCTTTCTTACACCGGGAAAATTTTTGAAGTTTGAAAATGGAAAAATTTTTCACGATACTTTTGATATTTTCACAAATAAACAAGGACTTTTTTTGGCCCAAAAAACTTTTATTTTTTTACTTTTTACCTTTTTTTGGGCCCTTTCCAACAAAGCCCACATTTTTTAAAATCTGGCATGTGTCACTTTATTTGAAAATTAACTTTTTGACACTTTTACCTACCCATTGATTCGAGATTTTTTTTCTCTCCCAAACATTGGGGCTTTAAGTTAGTAAAAAATTTTTCCAAAAAGTCCTTGTTTTTATTTTTTTGGGGAAAAAAATCAAAGAAACGTAAAAATTTTTAAACCTTTTTACAAATTTTTCAAAAAATTTTCTCATATAAGACATATTTATTCCACTAAAAAATCCCAGGGGGTGGAAAAAGAAATTGGCACCCCCTGTAATTCTTTCAAAATAAAAACTCATTTTTTTTTCCTTTGAAAATGATTTGAAAAATCAAAAATTCTTTGGTATTAATAAATTTTTATTTTATTTTTTGGGTTTTTTGAAAAGAAAAAACACAAAACAAATAAAGACAAAAAACCCAAATAAATTAAACTTTTCCCCACCCAAAACTTTAAAAAAATGGGCCCGGAAAAAAAGTAGGGGGAAAAACCCTCATCCAAATACTTGGTAGCACAACCTTTCCCCCAAAAATAACTGCAAAAAAAAACCGTTCCCGGTTTAACCATCAATGATTTTCTACAAACCTGCGGAATTTTAACCATTCTGCTTTGGGGCAAACGGGCTCCGGTCCCTGAAAATTTGAAGGGGGTCCTCCTCCAAAACTGCCTTTTTTTGAGATCTCTCCCAGGGTTCTATGGGGATTCAGGCCTGGACTCATTGCTTTCCAGTGCTTTCTCTCAAACCTTTTTTCTAGTCTTTTTGAAGTTTTTTTGGGGTCATTTTTCCTGCTGGAAGTCCCGGGACCTCGGGGGGAAAGACCCAGTTTTTTTTCACACGGGCCCCCCCTACATTATGCGGGCCAAAATTTTTTGGGTGGGTTTTCAGACTTCATAATCCCAATGCACAGGGGCCCCCAAGCGGGGTCCACTGCCAAGGCAGCAAACAACCCCAAAACATCAGGGAACCTCCGCCATTTTTTGCCCTGTGGGGACCGGCGTTTTTTTCTTTGAATCCCCTTTTTTTTTTTTCCTGTAAACTCTACGTTGAGGGCCTTTTCCCAAAAACCTATTTTTGTTCTCCGACCAGAGAACATTCTTCCAAAACGTTTTATTGGCTTTCCCCGGGTTAAGTTTGGGACAAACCCCAGCCTGGTTTTTTTATTCTGGGGGGAAATAATTTGGGTCCCCCGGGGGTATCCCAAAACCCTTTACAGTCCCTTTTCATTTCAGACCCCGGGAACGGATAGTAGGGGTTTTTTGACACTGTTGTATTTTTCGGATGCTGGTGCAGCTTGAATTTGGGTTTGGGATTTTATTCGAATTTTCTTTACCCAAACCAAACCGGGAACAATCGCATTGAAAACTCTCGCCCAATTTTTTTTTTCCCGGGCCAAAATCTAGGATTTTACCACATTCCAAATGGGCTTTAAAATTTCCCCTTGGGGGATGAAAAACCTGGCACGGAAAGACACAGGAACATTCAGGTTTTTTGGAGATGGATTTTGTAGTTTGAGATTGCTCATGGGGCTTCCCCCCACAATTTGTTTCCCCAAGTCCCAACATTTTTTTTCTTTGGTCTTCTTTTTTTTCCCTCCAGGGCTCAAAGTGGTAAAACACAAGGACAACGGGAAACAGGGGTTTTGAGTCAATTTTAACCCATGTCAACGGGTTTGCAATGAAATTTTAGTTTTTTCCCAACCCCCTTTTCCCAGGGCCCCGGGGTAAGTTTACAGGTGCTTTTAATTCCCACAAATTAGAGAACTTCACATAATTTTTCAAACATTTCCCAATACTTTTGTCCACCCCCCTTTTTTTATTTTTCGGGGGGAATTATTTTCCAAAATTTGGCTTTATACAATCACAGAAAATAGGGGGTTTCCCAACCTCGGGCCTGCTTTTTAAAGGTTTGGGAAAAACAAAATTTTAGCTTTTTTCTTCTATTCAAAATGATTTGGGGTAATGCAAAAAAATTTGAAAAAGTGTTTTTTTTTTAAACTGCCCCATCTTTTAGAGTTTAGATCTTTTTTACAAAAAAACCCCTTTTTTAAAAAAAAGCAAAGTGGGGGTTTAAAATTTTAAAAATTTCCCTTTTTTTGCAGTTTTTTAAATTTTTATCCATTTTTTCAAAAGAACACGGTAGATGTGACCGGGGAAAATCCCAACTTAATATTAAATTTCCCCAATTCGGGTCTTTTTCAGAGTTATAATCAAAATTGGCCCTAATGCACTATTTGGCCAACCCAACCCTCAGAGTAGGGGGAGCACCTATTGGACTCGGGGTCTAAATTTTTTTCCAATACAATTTTCTTTGGGCTCCATTTCGGGTTTGAGGACACCCTAAGGAGCTAAAACAAATAAACACCCCTAAAAAGACCCCAATTTTGGGAAACTACACCCCCTTAAGGAAATATATCCAGGGTTTGTAGTGAGTAAATAAACCCCACAGGTTTTTCCCCAAATTTTTTTAAAGCCTTATCGGGTGAAAATTAACAAAAAATTTTTTTTCAACAATCTGAAATTTTAAATTTAAAGGGGGAAAAAAAACCCCCCAAAAAATTTGTTACAAAAATTTTTCTGAGTTCACCCCATACCCTATATAGGGGTTTAAACTGCTTTTTGGGCCACATAGGGGGCTTACAAGGGAAAAGGGAGCGTTTATTTGGTTTTTTGGAAACGCAGATTTTGGGGGGTCCCAAATGTCCCATTTTAAAACCCCCCAAAGAAACCAGAAAAAGATAAAACCTTCCAGAATTCACCCTTTTTTTCGATTCAACACCCCTCTTTGAACTCTCATATGGGGTGAAATTGTGTTTTTTTATTGCCCCAGTTTTTTTTAATTTTTTTAAGTAAAAAACTTTACGATGGAGGTCATAAAAATTTACAATGTAAAAAATTTATATATTTTTTTTATGTTTTATTACTTTTACACAATAAAAAAATTTGCCCTAAAAAAAAATTTTGCTTTTTTTATGTTGCCCCTTTCTGAAAACCCCAAACCCTTTATTTTTCTTTTTGGGCCCCCCCGGTTTAATGGGGGCTTGTTTTTGGGGGGGAATGGGGTTGACGTTTTTTTTTTAGTACCATTATTTTTTTGGCAAAATGACGCATTATAATTTTTTTTTAAAAGGGTTTTTTTGTGAGGCTTTTTGGGAACAAAATACAGAAATTCCTGCAGTTTTTTTTAATTATTTTTTTTTTATAGCGGTCACCGGGGGTAAAAATTTACATCCCAGCTTTATTTCGGGCAGGTCGACCCCGTTTAAACAGAATACCCAAATTTTGTATTTTTTTTAATGTTACTATTTGGTTTTTACACAATAAAAACACCTTTTTTTCAAAAAGGAAAACACTTTTTTTGCACGCCTAGTTTTAGAGCAAAAATTTTTTTAAATTTTTCTGTTTCCCCGATGTGTAAGGGGGCTTTTTTTTTGGGCCGGGATATTTTGTTTGGTTTTAAATTGGGTTATATTTTGGGGGGGGACAAGGCTTTTTGATCCTTTTAAATCCATTATTTGGAAGGCAGGGTAAGAAAAAACTTTTAATCCTGGTATGTTTTTTATTTTTAAAAATTGCTCACCATCAGTATACGGGGAAAAAATTAGTTTTACCTCTGGGGTCAATACGTTTAATGGCTATACCCATTTTCTTTAAAGTTGTTTATGTTGAATGCCAAAAAAAAGGGGGGGTTTTTATTGTTAAAAAACAATATTTAATTCCTCACTATTTTTCTAAACCAAAATTTTTTTTAAATTTTTTTGGGTAAAACAAGTGGGGGAAAGGGACTTTTTTTGTCGGGATAAAGCCGCCGTTTTAAATTGGGTTTCCCAACTTTGGCTTTTATATATTTATTGATCTAAAATTTTTTTTTTTTGTTTTTTAAAACAGCTTTTCACCGGGGGGTTAAAATTAACATGATTTTATTTAAAAGGGGCATGCGGCGATACCAAAAAATTTGCATTTTAAACTTATTTTTTTTATTTTTTTTTTGGGCATTGGCTTTTGAAAAGGGGGAAAAGGGCGGTAAAAAGGGGTTTTTTTTAATTTTTTTTTTTCCCATGTTTATTTTTTCACTTTTTTTCTTTACATTCTTTACACAATGCATTGCTGGCATGATGACCTCACAGACAGCGCGGGAAGTGATTTTCACTTTCCATGCTGTCTGGCGGAGACAGTAACGGCACTTTCATGCCTTTTCCTGCCCGAGGGGCAGCCCAGTCAGGACTCACTTTTCCCTTTGCCTGAAATTAGCGCCTTTGATTTTAATAAAAACATCGGATCGAAGGGGTTAAATCACCCCCCGGGCAGGAGTTTCCACTCCGGCCGGGGGTGATGCGCTTTGGGGGCCACAGAATATGACGTTTGGTCCATGTCACAATCGTGCGGGGCTGGTTTGTAAGCTCGCACGATCTCCATGAAGTGCCCATATGTCCATTTGAAAGAAGGGCAGACCCACTGCTAGGGCATATGGGTCCCGCCCCAAATTTTTGGGGAAGGGGTTTAAAAGGGCCAATTTTGTCACGAGAAAAAAATTCTTTTAATCACATGGATAGGTAAAATTTCAAAAAGGGTTATTCTCAAAAAAATGACCCTTTTCCCAAATTTTAACCCCTTAAAAAAAACCCAGCCTTTTTTGGACCTTCCTGCACAACCCTTTTTTTTTAAAATCGACATGTGTCAATTTAGTGAAATAACTTTTTGACACTTTTACCTATTCATTTTATTCAGAAAATTTTTTTTCTCGTGCCATTGGGTTTTTAATTTTAGAAGAAATTTTTATCCGTAAAAATCCTTGTTTGTTTTTTAAAAAAAATAAAAATTTCAAAAAAATTTTTTAAAAAATTTTGCGTTTTTGGAAAGTTGAAATTTTTCCCTTGGCGTGCAAGACAAAAAAATTTTTTCCCACCACAAAATAGTTTTATAACTACATCTACCAAAATGTCCACTATTTTTTGGGCATCATTTTTTAAATGTCCTTTTTTTTTTTTTTTACACTTTAAGGGGGCTTAGAAATTTAGTATTTTTTTCCTCACATTTTCAAAAAATTTCCCCAATATACTTTTTTTTTAAGGGACCAACCCATTCTCCCGGGGGTTTTGAGGGCCCCTGCATTTTAAAAAACCCCCCCAAAATTTTGACCCCAATCTGAGAAACTAAACCCCTTAAGGGAAATTTACAAACACTATTTTGGAAGTTTTAAAACCCCCTTTCAAAATTTTTCACAAAAAATTAAAGCAAAGTGGAGGTGAAATTTCAAAATGTCATTTTTTTTTTGCGGGATTTTAAATTTTTTATCCATTTATTCACGGAATACGGAAAAATTAACTAGGTAAATGCAACTTAATTCAATTCCCCCAGGTTGGGGGCCGGGTTTTTTGAAAATCCCATATTGGCCCTATGCATTATTTGGCTCACCCTTAAGCCCCAGAATGGGGGAGCAACCCACCTAAAATCCTGGGGGCTCATTTCAATAAAAGATTTTTTTTAAGGGGCCAAATTTTAGGTTTTGGGGGCACCCTAAGGGGCAAAAAATTAATAAACCCCCTAAAAAAACCGCAATTTTTGGAAACTACAACCCCCTTAAAAAATTAAAAACCCAGGGGGCTTGAGTATAAAAGAACCCCCCAGGTGGGTTCACAAATTTTTTTTTGCATAAGGCTGTAAAAAATTTAAAAAAAAAAAATTTTTTTAATAATCCCCAATTTTAGCCTTTAAAAATTTTTCCCTAAACAAAGGAAATCCTTTGGGAAAAAAAAACCCAAAAAATTTGGGGGAAACAATTTTTTTTTCCAATTCGGCCAAGACCCAAAAATGGGGGTTTGGGGAAACTCTGTTTTTGGGGGCATGGGGGGGGAAGGGGTATAAAGGGGGGGAGCCCCTATTTGGGTTTTTGGGAACCCCAGATTTTGGTGGGGGCATTTCGCCCTTTTTTTAAAGCCCCCAAATAGCAAAAACAGGCGAAAACCTTTCCCGAATCCCCCCCCATTTTTGGGTTAAAAACCCCCTCGGGAACCATCAAAGGGGGTTTTCTTTTCTTTTTTGGTGCACATTTTACCAAAGGTTTTTTTAAACAATTTGGGGAATGAAAATGGGGGGGGAAAAAAGGGAGTTCGGGGGCATTGTTTTTTGAGTTTCAATTTTTACACCTTCGGGGCCCTGCATTTAAATGATGTGAAAACTTTACTATGGGGTCGGGACAAAATTTCAATGATAAAAAATTTTTTAAGTTTTTTCTGTTTTATTTTCCCTTTTTCACAGTAGAAATAGGTCTATAAAAATTTTCGTTTTTAAAGTTGTCCCCCAAAACTGACACCCCTAACTTTTTTTTTTTTCTGTGTCAGAGCTGTGTATGGGGGTTTGTTTTTTTGCGGGATGAATTAAGTTTTTATTGGGACCATTATGGGGTCATATGAAACTATTTTTCTTTTTATTCGGATTTTCTGAGATGTTTTGAACAAAATACGGGAATCTTTTGGGAGTGTTTTTTTTTTATTTTTTATAGCGGTCACTGTACGGTATATAACATTTTAGCTTTAAATCAGCAGGTCAAACATTACAAAAAGATACCCAATTTGTATATTTTTTTTTTTTTTTACGCTTTTTTTAAAAATAAAAACCCCCTTTTATTTTAACCAGGAAAAAAACGTTTTTTTGCCTCGCCATAAAATTCCCGAGAGCCAAAACTTTAAATTTTTTCTGTGCTTGGAGCTGTGTAGGGAAATTGTTTTTTGCGAGATGAAATTGACGGTTTTTATTAGTATCCTTTTTGGGGGACAAGGGTTTTTTGATCGCTTTTAAATCCAGTTTTTTGGGGGCCAGGGTTAAGAAAAAACTGCAATCCTAGTAGTGGTTTTTTTATTTTATTTTAAAAAGGCTCACCGTTTCATATCCTTAAGGTTTTGCTTTTTCTTTTTTGGGGGCGCTACGATTAATTTGGGGTACCCTATTAATAGTTTTTTTTAAAGGTTTTGGGAAGCACTTTACAAAAAAAAGAAAAGTGTTTTTTGTGTGTAAAAAAAATATTTTAATTTCCCCTCGCAAACTTCTTAAAAGCTATACAATTTTTTTTTTTTTTCCGTATACGAGCTGAAAAAGGAACTTTTTTTTTTTTTTCGGAAGAACTGACGTTTTTTAAAAAGGGTTTCAACTTTGGCTTTTTCTAGGATTTTTGGGTCGCTTTTTATTCCATTTTATGTGCGGGGAGGATGAAACAATAATCTTAATTCTGTTTATTGGGTTTTTTTGTTTTTTTTTTTTTACCCCCGTTTACCTTACGGTTAATTAACATTACAGATTTATAGGGCAAGGGCGGTACCCATGGGGGGCGAAACCAAATAAAGGGTAAATTTTAAATTTTTTGATCTTTTTTTTGGGGCGATTGACGTTTTTAAAAGGGGAAAAGGGCAGTGTACTAAATTTTTAAATTTTATTTTTCGTTTTGGTTTTTTACTTGTTTTTCCCTTTTTTTAAATTTTTTTCCTCTTTCCAAATTTACATTTTATTTTACTTTTCCCCCTAGGGATTTGAATAGAGATCTTTTTAAACTCTCATTCAATAGGAAAACAGTGCAAAAGCTTTTGCAAAGACGGTTCCTATGACAACTGTCAAACCCCGATGCCGGGGGCAAGCCCACAGGGCACGGCCCGGGATCGGGGACTCAAAAGACAACCCCCGGAAAAGGGAAACCCCGCCCTTCCGGGGCGTCCCGTCCCAAAGGGAGGAGCTGCACGGATCCCCGATTTCCCTTTCAGGCCCGGGTGCCCCCCGGGGGCCCACAGAAGCAAGGGGGACCCATCTCCTCCTGCGTCACCCTTATTTTTTGCCCACCCGATCGTCGCGATAAAAATTTAAGGGGGAAAAACCCCCTTCCCCCCCCCCCCCCCCCGGAGCGAAATTTTTGGGCCCGGGGCCCGACGCTTTCGGGAAAATGCTTCTGTAATATACAGCTACCCCCCCCCCGGGGCCGATCGCGCAACTCAGCTTTTGAAATAAAACGCGATCCTCAGGACTTTTCCTACGTTTCCGGGTGCTTTAACCCCCAAACGCCCGTACGTAGGGATACTTCAAAGGGTTTCTTTTAAGGGGTTAAATTTGGGGGGCTCTGTCAGAGAGGCCAAAACGGCTGAAGGCGTTGGGGCTTTTTTCACCCCGGATTTTTTCCCCTCTGTGAAACAACCGCTTTTGGAATTTACAACTGCTCGCTGGGGCGAACAGGGACGGCTTTTCCACATGAGAGAACGCAGCTGCGTGTTTAAAATACATGTAAATTTTGTTTTTCAAGACAGAGTTTAGCTGCGCTATAAAACCCCAAAGCGTAGATCCTAAATGGAAGGGCTGCTGCGTTTTTCAGCACACGAGCAGTGAAATCTCCTGCTAATTTTTAAAGACCCTTCTTGGGGACGACAGAGGGGCCCCCCAAGGGGTCCCAAAAAGCGCTTGAAAAAAGGGAGGGGAAAAACTCCATTTGAACAACCCCTTAAGGGGTTAAAAGTCAAGATCTCTCCAAAACCGGGTTTTTTTCCCCCAGGGACTTTATCCAAACAAGGGGCATCCTCTCCCGGGCCAAAACCAGGGGGTACACCGGTCCCTCCTATATGGGGCCCGAGAAAAAAAGGGGGCCCGCTTCAACAGCCCCTTATTTCCCCACGTCGCACAGAAAAGAAAAACAGGGGCGCACCCGACCCCCCCTTTTCTACATAGGGCCCGCGGGCCCCGGGCCGGGGCAGTTTTCGGGGTTTCTGGGAGGGCCGTGCTCCCTGCACGCTGCGCTCCGCCTCCGCATATTAAAAATTTGTTTGGGTGCCCCGGGGGGGGGAAATTTTTAAAGGGGGGCCCCCCCCCTCCCGGCTCAGCTGCGCTACAGGCGGGAATCTTCTACTCAAAACCCCTCCCTGCTTGCTTTTCCGGAGCCGGGCCCCCCCCTCCCTGTTTTGGGGTTCCCGGGGATGCGAATAACTTAACCTGAGGCCCCCCCCTTGGGGGCGGAGCTTCAGGGATTAAATTTTGTTCACCACCCTGGCACACATGGCAGGGGAGAGTCCCGGGAAAACAGGAAACGGCAATGCTGCTGAGACCCCTGGCGGGGGCCCGGGGGCCCCGCAGGATGAATATTCACCCAGCACACCCCGGCTGCCTTGAAAGAGAAAAGGGGGGGGGCCCTGAGAGAAGGAGGGGGGCCCGGGTCAAAATTTGGGGAGAGGGGGGCCCAGGAGTCCCAGCGGCAGCAGGCTGTTTTGTTTTAACATGGGTTATGTAAAGTAAGTGTGCTATTTTGCCCCGGGGTATGAATGTGTAAATTTTAGGTTTATTTTAATACTGTGCATGGATTTTTATACAGGGGTGTAGGGGTTTGTGTGTGGGGTGTGTATACAAATTTGTGCAATTGATTTTGTGAATATAGTTGCAAGGGGTATTTTTTGGATGTGT
>JAODAL010045848.1:0-31534 GCA_025379985.1 Phyllomedusa bahiana | reverse complement strand
TCCTTACAAGCAAATGGGAACTTCAATGGGGTCGATCTGCGCCCCAGCATGCACACCTCCTTAAGGCGGAACTGGCAGGAGCGTATCTATCCCCCTGCACCCCCAAACCCATGATGTACCTCCGTTACATCGATGATATCATTGTCATCTGGACTGCGGGCGAGGAGGCCCTAATTCAATTCCATAATGATTTCAATAACTTCCACCCCCACCATCAACCTTAAACTTACCTATTCAGAGAGAAAAAATCCCTTTCTGGATACTACAATACACATCAAAGAGCATTTGGCTACTCACATCAGTGTGGCACAAACCCACAGACAAGAACGGCCTACCCAGGAATGACAGCTTCCACCCAAAAACACACAAAGCAATCCATTATATACAGCCAGGCTATACGGTACAATTTATTTGCCTCCGAAAAGGGACAGACCTGGACAAACACCTCCTGGATCTGAGGAAAAAATTTTTCCAATTGGATACAGGCCAAAAGTGACGGACAATCAAATCAGCAAAGCGGCCGCCACCCAACAGAGACAGTCTGCTCACATACAAAGAGACCAAGAAGGAAGAACGAGTGCCCCTAGTTGTAACCTACAACCCACAGCTGGAGACCCCTTACGAAAGATTGCCAAGGACTTCAACCAGTACTACATAGGGACAACAGACTCAAAGACAATTCCCAGTCCCCCTCTCCTTTCCTTTCGGCAACCACCAAACCTGCAGGCGCATTATTTGTCCGGAGCGCTCTAAAGGGCCCCCAACTGAAAATGGCAGCTCACCCTGCCTGCAGAACAGGTTTCAAGACCTGCAGTCACATCCACACTGCTGACAGTGTAACCTGTCCCACAATCCCAACAAAGGGGCACAGAATTAGGGGGGAACATTTTCCTGCAGGTCTGCAATGTGGTTTTATTGATCATGGGGGTGCGCAATGCCCGACCACAGGCCCTTTTTGTGGGGGAAACAGGACAGAGACCCCAGCCAGGGATGAACTCCCACAGATTCACTATTAAATAACAGCAGAACTGATCTTCCAGTGGCACAACACTTTTTCCAGAGATGACCATTGTATTGAAGAATTTTGAAATTTTTGGCTTTAAAAGGGAACCCTTTTAAAAAGCTAGAGGGAGAGAAAGGAATGGGAATTTAAATTAATGCAAAAAATTTCAGACTCTGCAAAAAGGGGAAAATTTTTATGTGCTTTATTTGGGCCCTTTTGCTCCTGAAGAGAGGTTACGCACAGCCAAACGTAGTGTGGGAAAAGGGTTTTTTAAAGCTGGTTTTTGAGCGGGGGTTGAACGGTTGGAGTGTTTTTCCCTTAAAAGTGGTTTCTTTTTAAGTGTTGGAGATTAATGGGGGGAAAAAGCCCTTTTTAAATCTCCAGCAAATCTTGTGTTTTTTTTTTTACTGTGTTTATTTTTATTGCAGTACATTTAAAATCTTAGCAGACTATAGTTATATTCTAGCTCATTATTTTGTGTATAGTTTAAATTTTTATGTATTAAAGGTAGTTAGTAGTTCTATGTTAAAAACATACACAGTTGTGGGGGCTTGTTGAGTATGTGACTGGCAGGTGACTGGTGGGGGTGTGGTTCCCCAAATAAACAGGGGAAAATTTGCAGCTTTTGTTGGTTTTTGGTGGGGCCCTTTTTTTTCTCCTAAAAGAGAGGTTGCAGAACCCAAACGCAGTGGGGAAAAGGTTTAAAGCTGAGTTTTTTGGGGGCAAAGGGTGAAACGAGTCTGCGAGTGTGTTTCTTAAAAGTGTGTTTCTTTTAAGTGTTGGAGACTTAGATTGAGAGACTTTAGATTTGGGGGTTTTTGGGGGGAAGTATTGTACGTTATTTTTATAATTGTTTTCATATATATCTTTTGGGTAACATCCCCATGAGTTCCATGTTTGAAAATGCTGTCCAGTGCCAAAAACCTGTGCTTTGTATCCCTCCTTGAAAAACAGTTGAGGGGGCTATGTGTGCAAGATGTGTGCACACTGCACTTTTAGAAGCCGGATCCTGGATCAAATGAGCAAGTGGGCATGGTTCCCATTGCACATGAAGGGGGTTTGCCGCTCAGTGAGCACCAATCACGGTTAGAGCTGGGGAGGGTGGTAGCTGGAGGTGCAGGACATGGGCAGCTAAGGGGTAACAGTCGAAAAAGGGTAAAGGGAAAAAGAGTGTAGGAAGGCTAGCCCTGTTTTTGCACCCCCCCCCCAAATTTGCAAAGATTGGCAGTGGGGGGATATCGCTCAAAAAATAGCGTTGCTGCAGCATTGAAATACCCCTGTCTGCCCCAGTAAGATGGGGAATAGGGTGCAGGTCAGGTAGACGGGTGCTAGTGGGGTTGGGGCCCCATAAATTAGGGGCAAGACGGGCAATTGCCACAAAGACCGGGACGTTCGAACAGTATGTTGGGGCCCGAGTTCGAATTCGCGGATGGGTTGCGATGTGGGGGGGGTGGGGGGGGGAATCCAGTATCATGGCCCCACATTGGCCCAATGGCAAGTTTAGAGGTAGGTGGAGGCCTTTTTAAAAATGATTTCAGGCACTTAGGCCAAAAGTCAAGCAGGCCCTCCCAAAAGAAATTTTTTAAAAAAATTTTTTATCTGTTCCCGAGCCACACCGGGGAAAGGGGAGTTTGAGGGTGAAAAGTGGCTCTAAAATTGGTTTTGGGGAAAGAGGGATTTGGGTTTTTGGGGAACTGGGTGGCTTCGCTTGGCAAGGCTCTTGTAGGGATGGGTGACTAAATGGGGGGGGGGTGAGCTGTTTTGGGGGACAAAAGGGCCAGGATTTTTGGAGGAAAATTTAAAATAGGATGGGGGTGAGGGTAACTACAAAAGATAGCATGCAAGATGGGAAAAGATAGAGAGCTGGGAATTAGTAATTAAAATCGGGGGTGGAGTGGAGGGGAGGGGGTTTTGTAGCAATAGTTAAAATTTCGGGAGGGAAAGGAATAAAAACTGAAAAAATTTTAAAATTGCATGCTGACTAATGCCAGGGTCTGCCCAACAAAAAAAATGAAACTAGAATTATAATAGTGAAGATAAATAGGGACATGTGGGGAAAAAACAGAGACATGGCGAGGGGGCTAGAGGGCGGTTAACTTACAGGATTACAGTCTTTTTAAAAAAAGGATCGTCAAGACCAAAAGGGGGAGGTGTCGTCTTTTAAAATTCCCTGTTGAACCCCAACCTGCGGGAAGTATAGGTACAGGTAAATAAAACAAGGGGAAATCATTGTGGTACATTACTGGGGGTAACAATAAAATAAAATTACTAATGGGGGGTTTTGTATTGGCCACCAATTTTATAACAAAACCCCATAGAAGTGTATCCTCAGGCAAATAGTGAGGTGGCTAATCAAAATTTGAGGTTTTTTTATGGGCGACTTTAACTACCCGGGGACATCAATTGGGAATTTCGAAACCTGTAGTTTTTCACAAAGGAAACAGGTTTTTTTTCAAAAACTAATGAAAATTATTTTTGGGCCAAAATGGGCAAGACCGACTGGGGAAAGGCCCTTTAGTTTTAAATATTGACTAATGACCTGACGAGTAACAAAGGTTAGATTGAGGGGACCGGGGAAAATAGTGACCATAAATAAACATTTCCGTTTACCCCTTAAATAGGTTTTTTGTAAGGGACCCCAAAAAAAACCTAAATTTTAGGAAGGTAATTTTATTCTGTTGGGAGGCCCTTTAAAAACCCTATTGTGGGTTGTTTTAAAATGGGGGAAAGGCTAATAATAAATGGGATTTTTTTTTTAAAAAAATCCTGGCTCCCCTGTGAGAGGGGACATCCTTTGGGAATAAAATAATTAGAAACAGGAAAAACCCAATGTGGATCAACAGGGATGTTTTAAAAAGGCAAAAAAAAACAAAAAAAAGAAAGGTTTCACCTGCTAAACAGGGAGGGTAGGAAGAGGGGACTAAGAAGCTATAGGGAAAAAATAAAGTGTGTTTAAAAAAAAGATAAAGGAAAACAAAAGGGAGACGGAAAGACGGATGCCACAGAAAGTTTTAAAAAAACCCAAATATTTTTTAAAATTTATAAAAAAAGTTAAAAGATTAAAAAAGAAAAAGGGTTTGGGCCCTTGAAAAAATACTGGGGGGGAAAAAGACAGTAGGGGCGATGAGAAAAAAAGCAAACTATTAAACACTTTTTTTTTCCACTGTATTTCCGAGGAGGATGAGCTCCTTTTTTAAAGAGGGTGAGGTAAACTCCAAAAATTTAAAAATTTTTTGTCTTACCCAAGAAAAAGGCAGCTCGTCTTAAGAAGATTAAAATAGACAAAAACCCCAGGTCCAGATGGCTACACCCACGTGTCCTAAGGGAGTTAAGTGTTTTCATTTGATTGGCCCCTATTCTTAATATTTATGGATGGTTAATAAGGGGATGTCCCAAAGGGTTTTGGGCAAAGGCAATTGTTGGTGCCAATATTCAAAAAGGGGTCAAAAGTGATCCCGGAAACTTAGGGGGTAAGTTTACCCCTTTTTAGGTTTTAAAATGTTTGAAGGTTTTCTCAGAGGCTTTTTGGGTATCTCACTGAAAAAAAAATGTATAACGCCGTTTCCCGCATGGGTTTTTGAAGGTCGGTTGTGATAATCTCTAGTTCTTGGGAAGTAGTGCTAGACTGGGTGGGGTGAGGACTGGATGTATATTCTAGATTTTTTTAAACATTTTTACGGGGGCCCTAAAAGGTTTTGGGAAGTAAAATGAGAATGCTTGGGGGCTGGGGGGAAAAAATGTGCAAGTGGGGGGAAGAAAAGGCTCATGATAGAAAAAAAGGGGAATAATTAAAGGTAATATTCTGGTGGTTGTTGTTATAGTGGGGTACCACAAGGGTCGTATTGGGCCCTATCTCTTCAACTTTTCATTACGATTTCAATGGATTGCACGTGTTTTTGTCTTTGCAGATGATCAAAACTCTGTAAAGTAATCAACACAATGGGTAATGTTTTTTCAAAAAGGGTCTGGATAAAGGGGAGGGGCCGGGAGGGAAATGGGAGATGAGGTTTTAACACAGATAAATGAAAGGTTATGCCCTGGGGAGGAAAATCCCTTACATGATACATGTTAAAAGGAAAAAGGCTGGTAAAAGTGAAAAGGAGAAGGACTTGGGAATCTGGTGGACAGTAAACTTAACTGTGAGCCAGTGTCAGACAGCAGTGCCAAGGCCAAATAGGATCATGGGGGGCATTTGGAAGGGGCTAGAGCACATGATGAGAAAAAATTTTTTTTCCCATTTTACAAGTCACTGGTTAGACCAAACATGGGAAAATTGTGGTACAGTTTTGGGCACCAGTGCACAGGAAAGACTTGTAGAGCTTGAACAGGTACAAAGGCGGGCAACAAAAATAATAAAAGGGCTGGGTGGACTACAGTTTCCCGAAAAGACAAGCAAGATTAGGGTTATTTAGTTTAGAGAAAAGACGGCTTTGGGTGGACATAATAAATATGTTTAAATACATAAAAGGTCAATTTTAGAGATCTCTCCCAAGATTTATTTATACCAGGACTGTATCTAGAACAAGGGGGCAGCCTCTACGTCTTGAGGAACGAAGGTTTCTACATAAACATAGAAAGGGATTCTTTACTGTAAGAGCAGTGAGACTGTGGAACTCTCTGTCAGAGGAACTTGTCTGGTGAAATTCACTAAACAGATTTTCAAAAAGGGTTTGGATGATTTCTGGAGCGAAATTTAATATAGCAAGTTATAGTGTCTAGGATTCTGGAGAGGGGTCATTGATCCAGGGATTTTTCCGATTGCCAGTTTGGAGTCGGGAAGGAATTTTTCCCTAAAATGAGGACAGTTTGCTTCTACCTCATTGGGGTTTTTTGCCTTCCTCTAGATCAAAAACCTTAGCACAACAGGCTGAACTGGATGGACGTCTCGTCTTTTTTCGGCCTTACAAACTATGAAACTATGTCAAACTATGTGTGAACTGTGATGGCCACAAATTACACCTGATGGCTGCGAGATAAGACGCAGATTTACTGACCCCTCCGTCATGCCTCACAAGTTCCCAGATAGTTGATGTCTTGACCTGTTGTAAATGACTTCTCTGCTTATATTGCATTTTGTTATTTTTAAGAATTCTAAGATCCTTTGAAGGTCCATGTTTTTTTGTGTATAAAAGAGTCTGTGAATTTTCAATTTCTTGTATAAAAATTTTCTGAAGAAGGGAGCTAGTTTCTCGAAAGCTCACCATCAAATATACTCAGTTTTGCCTGAAAAAAAGGTATCGCCTGATTTCTTCACTCTTCTACTACTTTCTATGGCTAACACGGTACAACATTATACTACTAGCATTATTGCACTATGTGAGTGTTCAGCTTTGCAGCCATTGGTTGAGAGGAGGGTGGAATAGGTAATTATGGAGACTAGAGGGGAGGTAGATAGGGACAGGGTCAAAAGGTTATAGATAAGCCTTAGTTTATTGATATGGTGTGGGTGTTTTCTCTAAGTTTCTGTGGCCTGAACCTCTGTCAGGCCATGGAGGAAAATGGAGTATTCCATTTAACGCTTTGAAGCCTGGGCCCATTCCAGACTGCAGCTGGGAAGGCAAAATAGTCTTATTTGTCAGCCATTGATCTCTGCATAGAAATGTAGCATTTCTATGGAAACGATTGCTGTTTAGGGATTGGGGATCCTTGGAAGGTACGTAGGAGGGTAATGAGAGGTGTGCATGGGGAAGTCCTCATGGCCTACCCCCCAGGTGGGTTCCGATTGCCTTCAACCTAGCCCATCTAGATCCAGCTCCTGGGGTCACTTTGCTATCCCCTTGAAGCCCACTGTAAAGTACTGGATGTCGTTCTCCGGGGGTTTGAAAAACCCCTTGGTAAAAAGATGCATCCAAATAAGGGCCCATTTCAAAAGGGGAAACCCTAAAATGGTACTAGCTGCAATCGGGTGAGAAAAGGTGGTGTATGAAAATACTGGAAGGGAGATGCCAGTTGAACATCTGATATGAGTAAAAGGGGTAAAGTGATGCTTGATTAAAATTGTTAACCCTTTGTTTGCCTCTGATTCCTCCCAAAACATCATGGGGCCTCCACATTAACACCACCAACATTTTGAGGGGAATAGCCCCACCATCTGGAGTGCGCCCTGGGGAAAGATTTTGCATCCTCA
The DNA here is from genome assembly GCA_025379985.1 of Phyllomedusa bahiana. Taxonomy (NCBI): domain Eukaryota; kingdom Metazoa; phylum Chordata; class Amphibia; order Anura; family Hylidae; genus Phyllomedusa; species Phyllomedusa bahiana. Next base: position 24,404 of record JAODAL010045848.1, on the reverse strand, counting down.
GGGCTGAGTTCCCCCCCTTATGACTGTTTTTATCCTTGATGGGGGACTGAGGTAGATTGGTTTAAGCTTTCCGTGCCCTGGTTGAGTGGAGAGGACCCAAATCCCATCCTCTTCCCTCCCCTACCCCCGATGGCCCCCTTACGTACCCCATTAAAAAAACGAAAGTTGCTTTCCAATAATTTTTATTGCGCTATCTAAACCCTTTTCCCGATTTATGATTTTTAACTTTTCCTCACCAAACTATTACCTGTCCAAACCCTTAAAAGGGAAAAGTCAGGGGATTTTGACTACCTCACTGAGGAGGATATGATGAGGGAGAGAAGCTGAGCTCTGTGTATATGGGTTATATGACAGAGGAAAAGAAGTGGTCGTGTTATAGGGTTAATTAAGAGGAGGGTGGAGCTCTGTGATATATAGGGTAACATGATCGGAAGGAGAGAAGCTGAGCTCTTGATATATAAGGTTATAATTAATTGCAGGAAGCACAAGTGAGTCTTGGGTTATATAGGGTTATATGATAGAGGAGAGGAGCCAAGCTCTGTGATATATAGGGTTATATGATAGAGGTAGAGAAGCTGAGCTCTGGTATATATAGGGTTATATGATGGAAGGAGAGAAGCTGAGCTCTGGGATATATAGGGTTATATGATAGAGGGAGAGAAGATGAGCTCTGTGATACATAGGGTTATATGAGGTAAGGAGAGAAGCTGAGCTCTGTGATATATAGGGTTATTTGATAGCGTAGAGAAGATAAGCTCTGTAATATATAGGGTTATATGATAGAGGAAGAGGAGCTGAACTCTGTGATATATAGGGTTATATGATAGAGTTAAGAAGCTGGGCTCTGTGATATATAGGGTCATATAATAGAGGAGAGAAGCTGAGCTCTGTGATACACAGGGTTATATGATAGGGGGAGAGAAGCTGATCTCTGATGTGTAGGTTTATATGATTTGATTATTACAAAAAAAGGGGGTTAGTTAAAAGATATGCAGGAGAGGAGCTAGTGGCGCTGAACTATTCAATGCATAGAATATTAGGAAATTGTGCACATTGGGTATAAGTATTATTTACACATAATTTATTATTAAAAAGTAAAAAAATCCTCATTTATTTCATGAGTCCCTCCTGAAACCGGTGATTCTCAATTGGTATTCGCACAAGGTGGGTTCCCTTGCCACACCTTCCAAAACCAAAGATACCTATGAGTTGAAAGAAATCCTGGATATTATTTAATTGACTGGGAAGGCTGTGGTCCTGAAGAGAGAAATGAGAGCCACAAGAAAATATCAAAACTCCCACACTCATCCAATGTTGTCGTCTTCTCCCGACTCTCTTCTTATGGCGCCTATACTCACCGGCCACCTGCTCTCTACTCGTTCCTTGCATGTTTGAGAGAGAAGTATAGCCTTTTCGTATTTGCACAGCCAACTATGGGGTGCGTGTGCCTGCCATGTCTTCTGTGTAGATTTAAGGGCTAGAGGTATGCAGAACAGGTATTAATCAATCATAAGCAATGCTGCCCTCTTTAGGCAAAGGGCCTTTTAGTTGATGCCCTCTGCTCCTGCCACCTTTGCACCGCAACTGTTGGTGCCTTTTTCGTGTTAGTGATGTTTGATTCTTTAGTGCAATTTTCCTGTTTAGGCAGTAATGCATTCTGACGCGCTACTTGTGTGCGATTTATTTTGACTGTAGCTCTTTAGCTACTTTAGGCCTGGTCTGACATAAGTTAGCCCTGGTGTGTCGTTTTGTGCCTGTCTGGCTGCGCTGTACGTCGCCGCCTTGCTCTCTTGGCGTTCCAGCTCTGTTTCCAGTGTGTGAATCGCTGCAACTTTGACTATCACCACTAGGACTTGTGTCAGGGGTAGCGACCTGGGGGTTCACTGCAGCAAAGCCCTTCCTGCTTTGTGGCGGATACCGGTGAAGACAAGGGGCCCCTTAGACTCTGTTGGCTTTGCAACTGGGCTCTGGTCTTGGCAGGTGTAGATAGTAAGCAGGTAGATTAGGCAGGTATGATAAAGGCACTTGACGCAGGTTTGGATGTAGTTGTCGATAGCTGTGTCTCATTTAATAGTATGTAGGCAAATAGGGACACTTATAATATGTAGGCAGGTAGATAAGGCCACTAAAAGTATGAAGGCAGGTAGGTAGGGCCACTTAAAGTTGGTAGGTAGGTCAAAAAGGTCTCTTATATAGTTGGTAGGCAGGTAGATAGGGCCAATTATAGTAAGTTGGTAGGTAGATAGTGCCACTTATAGTATGTAGACAGGTAAATAGGGCCACTTATATTATGTAGGCCGGTAAATAGGGCCATTTAGCGTATGTAGGCAGGTAGATAGTACCACTTATATTATTTAGGTATATAGATAGTGCCACTTATAGTATGTAGGCAGGTAGATAGGGCCACAATATACAATACAAGATACAAGACAAGGTAGAGACAAAAATCACCTTGAAATAGATTCTGCTACTACCAATGAGAAGGTGAAAGGTACCACATTGTAATAATGTTTCCAAAGTAATGAAATAGCATTACCAATAAGGTAAAAGACATCAAAAATGGGTATACAGTAAGTACATAATGCAATCAATATCTAGGTTAAGTATTCATTGCATTATGTACTTGTATACACATTTTTGATGAATTTTGGCATTATTTTTTAATACATTTTTGTCTTTATGGTAATTCTATTTTATTACTTACATTACTTATTATATTTATGTTTACTTAAATAAAAAAATATTATATTTTATTATATCTTGGTAGTGTATAATTTTCTTGTTCGGTTTGTTGTTTCTTCTGACTGCACATAACTTTCTTTTGGCTACCAACCGATTTGGTTGCAGTCGTTTGCTTAAATGTTTGTTAAGCATTATTTGAAAGTGTTGTTCCTATCTTTTCTGCAATCATATTTTTGATATAGCGGAGATGAACGTGATGTCACGGTAAGGTTGAACTTTGCTACTTCTGTGATTGCTCTGTTGTGAGCACCAAATCTAAGAAAACTATTATACCCTTTACCCTGAACACCACAAAACATTACACATGAAATCTTTCTGGCTGCTGTTAATGTTATTCAGTATTCTGAAGATGAAATATGTGCTCTGTTTAGTGTGCTATTTACTGCAATGAACACGTCTCCATCTTTGATAATGCTTTAGTATAAAACAGCAGATTGTAGATGTCTGATAGAAGGGACAGCCCTGCCTCGCTGTTATCCTGTTGAGTGACAGATGATTTATTGTGCTAGTTGCTGCTCTCTCCTCCCCCATCCCTCCCCCCCTCACCTTCCTGTGTCGTGATGAACAGAGATTTATAGTGCTGATCTAGCAGATAGGCAGGAAAAAGGCTGACACAGCAGTGCTACGCTGGGATTTCAACACAGGACTCTTGGATCAACTATAATGACCAAAGGACATGCAAACTGCCATACAAATTATATTATCTCATTAGTATAATAACGGTACATCATATTTTACATAAAGGAATGGCATAGTTTAACACTTGAATATCTATCTATCTATCTATCTATCTATCTATCTATCTATCTATTAATATGAAACAATTCAATGTATCATCTGTGCTACATCTCTATATGCATGCTGAGGATGAGATTTGGTCAGCTTTAAACGCCCCCCTCCAGTAGGTGCTAGCTACCTAAGATGATGCAGATCATCTCTTTGTTTGCTTATATTTCCCCCAGGCCTAACACTGGAAGCTGCAAATGTTAACAAGGATTAGGAAATGACTACTGAGGATCCCGGCTGGCAGTCCATATGTTTGTATGATCAAATCCAAAGGCAAACACATTTGCATATTTACACAGTTAACCTATGACGATGCTGCACTTGTGAGAATGGGTAAAGAATAAAACTAGCTTGTGCTAAGTGGTGAACAGAGACTATAATGCTTTATATGATCCTATGTACTATATATTATACTTTATGGTACACTGCAGCTTGATGCATTGAAGTAACATCTTTTCTTATCATCTGCTGAAGATTTTAATTTCATATTTCCAGAATTTTGGAGAGCCATAATACAAGAAGCTGTACAGTATTTACAGTAAAGGTTGCTGATCTCTTGTAGCGCTGGTCGGTTAAAGCTAATGGAAAAGTCACTCATTTCTACTGTATTCTTAGACTCTGATCACACTTCTATTTTTGGTTTTCATCAAGACTTGCAGTATTTTAATGACAATGATATTAGAACCCCAAATGCGATCTGAGACTCATCATAGAATGAAAGTAAACAGATGCAACAGAACTGAAATGGAAGCCATTACACTAACGTGATCATTTTTGGGTCGTGGTCATTTCATTACAAAACTGAAATGCATAACAGACTACAATACTTTCATATACCATACATAAAGCATGGGCCTAATACAATGGGAAATTCATAGATTTTGCAGTAATGCCACAGCCCAACTATGAAATGTTGTATTTGCTGTATGTCAGGCATATTCGTATCTGTGTACATCCATATATATATAGTGCTGGATTTTCCCCAAGGAGACCAGGTCCTTGGTGGCACATCTCCTGCTGGTTTCTTGCAGGAAATCATCCAGTTGCAGAAACATATGACTAGCTGCAGTTGCTCGGTGGGGAAAAGTCAGCGCTATTCTGGATATATATTTATTTCTATATATTTATTTTATATGCTTATATACATTTTTGCATATATCATACAAACATCCATATCTCATGTGACTATTTCATACCTTAGGCATTCAATAGTTTAATTCAGATATCACCACAAAATAGTTAAATCAGCTTAGTGAATATTTCAAAATTCAATCAGAAAAAAATTCCTAAGTGTAAAAAGATATGGAAATACAAACCAAATTTATGGATGCCATACTTAACTGACATCTCTTTGCACTGGATACATAAAATCAAGGCCTCTTCTCACAAGTGCATGACAAAATGCACACTCATCTTTACTGTGCGTGTGGTGAAAGCCACCAATCTTTTGAAAGAAAGCCTCAAGTGATACAGCCCCAGCTTAGGAACATTATCTAAAGTATGTTTGGGCGTGTCTCCAAGACTCTTCTACCAAGTGGTTCCACCTCCATGACTCTTGTAAAGTATTAACAAACAAAGCATACAGAGATTAAAGAGGACATATATAAAAAACGTCTAGGTCTAAGAGTTTCTTTGTTGTCCATAGCAACCAATCACAGCTCCCCTGTGAAATGAAAGGGGCGCTCTGATTGATTTTTAGGGAACAAAAAGTTTAGCCTAGACAGTTTTATACTGTGCCCCCAATGTTTTGTAATGCAAGCAGTGTTGGTTTAAAGATGTAAAACCTACTAACTGGTTCACAGAGCACAAATGTGCAAGATTTATCATAGTGTTGATTACAATTAAGTTCATACTTTCTTTTAGCTGCTTAAATTTCTGTCAATAATTGTGCCACAACCTTTGGCACACGGCATTGCACACTAACACCCATTTCAGCTAAGCCATGCCCTCTTTGTCAGGCTCAGAAGAAAAGTTCACAATACATAATAAATGTGGAGTAAAAAAATATAACCATATTTTGCCAAAAAATTTCCCAGAAATTTTGGCCAATTTCAATAGTAAATCTACCCAATTGTCTCTAAAGATCAGCAAGCTATTTGTTTCCTCTGTAATACCTCTATAGTATTACCTGCTGGTAGGGCCAGAAAAAGGTATTTTGGTGCCCTTGGCAAATAAGGCAATGGGGCCCCCTCAAAAATTATTTAAATGCTTGGTGCTAAAATGATGCACACTGGCTGCTCCCCCTCAGCAAAAAGATGTATACTTAGGGAAGCAGGCATCACTGTTCTGATCACCACTAGGCTAGTAGAGGCAGAGCTGGCTCAAGTTCCCCTTGCTGATCTCCGCTGCCATGCATTGTGTCCTCTATGTTTTAGGGCGGCTAGGTTGTGGATCCTCTGGACAACTACAAGCAGTGGTGAAAGCCACCGGGTATTCACCAGATCCCACCATAAGGCAGGTTGGACTCATGCACCGAGAAAAATCTAGGTCTCTATCCCTGATATGACTTGCTTGCAGTGGAGGCTGGCGTGAAGCAAGGTACAGAATCGTATGGCAAACTCATAGTCAGGGACAGGCAGAAAGGTCAAGGCAGGCAGCAGGCACATGTGTTTGTGGACGGAGGCAATAGGTTTGTACACGGCAGCGGCAGGGAACACTAGAAAATGCTTTCACTAAGGAAATAAGCACAATAGATCTGGCAAGGCAAGAATGGAGTGGCCAGAATATATAGGGTCAGAGAATGGCAATTATTTAATTGACCCTTTAACTAGCAGTGTTGCGGCTCTCATGTGTTGGCCAGTAGAGACATGCAGGGGAGCAGGAACGTGGTGAGGAGAGTATAACTATGCAAGGGAACAGGTGGCACTATGTCACTCATAGCGCTGTGGTGTCTAAATCAAAAAGCTGTTTTATTTCTATTCCCGTTAACCCTTTCCCATGGCAACGATTTTTATTTACATTTTGTTCACTCGTTTACCCCTGGATACATAGGATCATAACTTTATTTTTCCATTCCATAGCTGTATGAGGGTTTAAAAGCAATTATGGCTAATTTTTTTAATTTATTTTTTTTAACAGTTTTCACCGTGCAGCAATAATAATGTGATGGACAAAAGGCACAAGCATCAAATACCTTATTCCTGGCGAATCAATAGCAATTCTGAAACTGGAGTAATAGTAAGTCAAGTAGCACACAAGCAGAAACCCTCGGAGAGACCAAGAATCGCCACAGAGAGCCCTCCATATTTCAGGAAGGCCAGGCTTAAATCACTACCACCAAACCGGTTCCAGGTGCTATGGGCTCTAGTGATCCTCAAGGGGGCCACAAGATCCTTGTCAGATGTTATAGCAGTGTGGGATGGCAGGGAAACCTAACCCTAGGATCTAGATTAAAATATTAGAGAAAACCCTGCCAGAGTCTAGGGCCCATGTACCAAGCAGGGACCAAAGCACTGACAAGGACAGCCAGGAAATGGAGCTTCAGACAATAGTAACTCTGATTTGGCTGCAAGTGACAATTGGTGGGAGGGTTAAAAATGGAGGTGCAGGTTTCCGGTGCAGTCTAGTGAGCAATCTTAAAAATTGCTCTTGACCCAAAATTCGGGTCTTAAATTAATCCTCCTGACTAGTAACAACCAGTGGAGGTAGTTTTAAGGAGGATAGAAGTATGTATGTGGTGCAAAAGAGCTGGATTATCTTGGACCTACACGGTACATCCCTGTTAGCTGCACCCTTTCTCTGTCTATAATGAGGTGGACCCCTAAGCTGAACAGCTGACCATGTAATAAAAGATGAGCCAAGTCTGGCAGACCAGGAATATATCCCAAAAGCAGTGGTTTTGAGACATAAAATTCACTAACCATCACATACGGAGCCTGTTCGTCTGGTCATAGAGACTCCTAGATAGCAATACTTTTAGTGGAAAATAGTTCTGCATGTACAAAGTCTGATAGAGATTCCTGCATTTTTATGAAGACTTTGTATATATGGTATAGTGTTGTTCATAGACTTCAAGGAATGGGATTTAATGAACATGCCAAACAGCTTAGTTAAAGATGTGTATGCAAATTGTAACATTTGTTTTGTCTGAATCATAATTCATGAAAAAAAGTGTTGCAGGAACCCGAATATAGAAGCATCTCCAGATTCTAGACCCTTCTTTGATAACAAAACACATACAAAATATTAGAAATTCTGAAAGGAATTCATATCTAATTTAAACATGTAGGCAAGGGTAAATAAAAGTGGAAATGTATGAAGTGATTTTCACCAATATTCTGGCACACATTTAGAGGAAGCAGCATTTGCACAAACATTTGTGACTTTAGAGCTCTTTTACACTGAGCTTAGCAATATTTTGGAAAGTAGGTAGACTTTAGCAAAAAAAGGGCTTGACCTTGCACTACGCGAGATGTTTACTAAAGTTTCCAAAAACTGATGCAAGTGAATCCAGAAATCTTCTCGAGGTCCCACACGGCTATTTTTTTTCCAGACAGGCGCACGAACACTGAAAGATGCAGCAAAGTCCTAATACATATGGCATATTTTACTACTGTGCGCTTCTCATAAAGACAGGTGTCTCTTCTGCCAGTCTTATAATATTTTTTTCCAAACAATATCACCAATTTCTTTACTTTTCTCACTTTGCTTTATTTTAGAGTTAGGCTAGGTCTACATGGCATTGGAATTAAAACTCGCTGAAAACCAAATCCTAAAAACCGTTCATAAAACTGAGTTTTTTGTCCAGTGCATGTCAAAAACAGCTATTTGGTGTGCTTTTTGGTGCTTTTTTTTCCAGAAATGCACAGCATTAGAATTGCTGTGGATTTCTGCAAAAAACACACCAAAAAACATGCCACAAAATTTCCGGCTTTACATAGACTTCAACAGTAAATTTTCTGCCCTTGCTGGTCGTTTTTTGCAACATGTTCCAAAAAATGACCAGCAGCAAAAACAAGCAGAAAGCAATGTTCTGTGGAGACTACAGAACGTTTTTACTATTAAAATTTATGGAATATGTTTTCAGTCATTTTTTAGTGTTTTAGAGAGCGAAAAACGCTGAAAAACGCCTGAAAATGTGTGTAGTGGAGAGATAGCCTTAGAAGGTTCTTATCTCCTGCTTGCTTTTACATGCTTCTCTATTTACTGACCACTTCTTTTTGCCTTACACTGATTGAGCTGGTGATGTAACCCCCTCCTGACTCTTATCTGCAGGATTTGTGCTTGCATCTCACTTTTTGATGCTTCATTTCTACTGACAAAAGAAATTTCACTTTTAGAGTTAGGGGCCATTCACATGGCGTGTTTGGATCTGATTTTGGATCCGTGTTGGATATGAAAATTGGATCCAAAAACACTGCAGCAATCGGATCCTAAGCACATCCAACATGCAGCTGCGTGTTTGGATTCGTGTTGGATGCAGCTGGATCACACCCTATAGTTTAAAATAGGGCTCCTGCTACATCTTTCGGACCAAGAATTGACATGTCAATTCATGGGACAGATCCCATGGGATCCGACAGACAGATCCAAAAGACAGAGTGAGACACGCATCGGCGATCACTCGTGTGAACGCCGATGTGTGTTTCTAGTTAAAGGCAATGTAAAATCACATTGCTATTTATTAGATTAGATTTGAGTCTGTTTGGGGTCCAACAGATGGATCCAAACATATCTAAAAGCATATGTTCACACAGACCCAACACGCTGTGTGAACATACCCTTACTGACCAGGGAGAAGCCTTGTTTCATCCTGTCAGGTCTGCAGAGCACATAGATTTACATTAAAGATTTACATTAAAGATAACAGAGTCACATAGTCTCACTAGAAGCTTTCTTTCATGACAAATACAGCTCTGTTACATAGTTTGTCAGGCCGAAAAAAGACATACGTCCATCCAGTTCAGCCCATTTATTAAAGTGTTGCTAAAGTGTTAAAGTGTTGATCCAGAGGAAGGCAAAAACCCCCATGAGGTAGGAGCCAATTGACCTCATGTTAGGGAAAAAATTCCTTCCTGACTTCAATCTGGCAATCGGAATAAATCCCTGGATCAACGACCCCCTCTAAATCCTAGTCACTATAACTTGTTTATATTACATCTAGAAATGTATCCAGCCCTTTCTTCGGAATCCTAGTCACTATAACTTGTTATGTTATCACGCTCCAGAAATGCATCCAAGCCCTTCTTGGACTCTGTTAGTGAATTCACCATGACAACTCCCTCTGGCAGAGAATTCCACAGTCTCACCGCTCTAACAGTAAAGAATCCCTTTCTATGTTTATGTAGAAACTTTCTTTCCTCAAGACGTAGAGGATGCCCCCTTGTTCTAGATACAGTCCTGGGTATAAATAATTCTTTAGCGAGATCTCTATATTGGCCCTTAATATATTTAAACATATTTATTATGTCCCCCCGAAGCCGTATTTTTTCTAAACTAAATAACCCCAATCTTGCTAATCTTTCTGGATATTGCAGTCCACCCAGGCCTTTAATTATTTTTGTTGCCCGCCTTTGTACCTGTTCAAGCGCTATAATGTCTTTCCTGTGCACTGGTGCCCAAAACTGTACACAATATTCCATGTGTGGTCTAACCAGTGACTTGTATAGTGGGAGAATAATGTTCCCATCATGTGCATCTATGCCCCTTTTAATACACCCCATGATCCTATTAGCCTTGGCAGCTGCTGCCTGACACTGGCTGCTACAGTTAAGTTTACTGTCCACTAGGATTCCCAAGTCCTTCTCCATGTCACTTTTACCCAGTGTTTTTCCATTTAACATGTAATCATGTAATGGATTTTTCCTCCCCATGTGCATAACCTTGCATTTATCAGTGTTAAACCTCATCTGCCACTTCTCTGCCCAGGCCTCCAACCTATCCAGATCCCTTTGTAATAACACATTATCCTCTATTATCCTCCATTGTGTGGATTACATTTATAACCACTCATTCCACTTGGACAGTATCATTGTTTTTCACAGCCCTCCACTCACTATCAGTAATGTCCTATAACAGTCTCAGTTAGGAATATAAGCTAGCAGAGCTGAAATGTCAGACTCTGCTGTAGAATTACCTAGAGCCTAAAGAGGCTTTGAAGAGTGAAAATAGCTAGATGGGATAACTCCTTTAAGAAAGAACCCTGAGATTTGCAAGGAAAGCAGAACAATTATGGTGGAAAAGCTTGCTGGAGTCCATGGTCCCTGAAGGCAGCAGTTGACACTGAGCCATTTACATCTCTGCAGCTGTGACTCGTATCACAATAAAAGAGTGCAAGCTGTAGTTCTCGATACAACAACATAGAGTAAAATATGTTTTGGCCCAGTATCTGTAGTCCATGGTTATTTCCTCCATCTTACTGTGGGTGTACTAGGGGTTGGTCACACATTGATGGCCATCAATATTATATATTATATCAGCTAATCTTTAGCACACAATTATTCGCAAACTCAATTAAAAAGAAATCAATAAAACATTTTTGAAATGAAATGTCTAATTCTCTCATAAAATTAGCAAGTACACATGTCATATGGCACCGTCTGGAAACCTATATGCATTGCTTCTCATATTCACTCTTCACAAATGGCACACTTTTGTAATTCAGTCAAATTATGATGCCTAGTCTGATTATGGCATTCAACTTTAACAAATGATGACACCTCAAAATGAATAAAACAGAAATCATTATAACACATTAGTTCCTTGGTATCATAATACTTAGAATCCACTTAGAATACATAATTTCTTATTAACTGATTTGTTTATCATTGGTTAAAAGTAGAGAAGTGTGTGATTTGTTAGGCAATAAAATTATCCCTCTTGCTGCCTTTGACAAGTAAGTAAGTACTACTGGCATCCTACACCAGTTCTTAAGGTTATAAACCCAAGAGGTCACTAAATGAATAGTACAACATAATGGAGTCCTAGTGGCAAATGTTTAAGACCCAGGCTCTCCAGTTTAAATTTATAATAATTTTTTTTTTTTAGTGCTATAGGTCCTACAGCTTAAAGGGGTGTCCCCATCTGAGACATTTAAAGCAGATCAACAGGAAATGTCTCTGATAGGTGCAGGTCCTATCCACTCTCTTTTTTAATGTTAGTGGGAGTTCCAAGTGCAGCCAAATGTGCTCAACTGTACTCTGATTTTCATTGAAATTAAGAGAGAAAGCCATACATATGCAGCCATCTTGCTGGCCTAGCATGTGTGGGGTAACCGTACAAGCAAGGCCAGAGAATAAGAGGCCACAAAAAAAAAAATATCTAAAAGCACCTCCACCCATCAAATATTGATGGAACATCCGGTCAATCTTATATGCAAATTCATTAGCGTGTCCATTGTAGGTTTGCAACCAAAATATTTCCACCATGTGGTCAGATAACATGTCATGCTAAGTCATTTATATACTGCATATGGGTGAATAGAGGAGGACTTGACACCATCTTATTAATGGTGTAGAGTACACTGTTGCCTGCATTTACCAGCCGTAGAGTGGGGGTGATGGAGAAAGATGATGTGCCATCCACCCACAAAGGTAGTGGAGAGCTACACTCACAATCATCGCCCACGCGGTCAAAGTGGCCCATCAAGGAATTCTTCAAGAGCAGCTACTTCAGTTGCTATAGGACATAGCTGCCCATCTCCTGGTGGTCACCCCGGCTCTTGCATATGCCATGGTTCCTACTCCTGCTGCCACTGCTAGTCTTGGTTTGCACCTGCCGTTACCTCCATGTTGCGAAGAAAACCCCAAAACCTGCTGAGTTTCATAAACCAGTGTACAATACGCTTCAAATTATGGCACATCAGTTTCCCTCAGATCATGCTAAAGTGGACCTCACTTCAAGTCTGCTACCTGGCGAAGCCCTGGCCTGGGCAACTCCCCTCTGGATGTGAGGGAAACCATTGATGGTCAACCTGCTAGTCTTCTTAGATATGTTATGCAAGGTTTTTGAGGAACATGGGTGCACTTCCTCTACAGCATCATCTCTGCCTCATCTCCGGCAAGACAATTCCACAGTGGACTAATACACCATACATTTTCACATGCTGTCCTCTGAGCTAGCCTGGAATAACAAGGCTCTCGTAGCGGCCTCCTGGGAGGGACTCACAGGAAGAATCAAGGATGAACTGGCTGGCCGGGATCTCCTAACCTCTCTGGATGACCTCATTCTTCTTGGCCCTAGAATAGATGCCCATTTTGCCAAGAGGCAACTGAAGCTTCGCCAGCAATCCCCCCAGCCCCGCATACTTCCTCAACTTGCTCCAGTTTTTCAGAGGTTTTACTGCAAGTGGAGCAACCCCTTTTTCCAAGAGAGAGCACATTTTCAGACATTGTCTGAATCTCTGCGTGGACTGCTGCAGTCAGGCTCACTTCCTGAAGAACTGTCCAGTTTACCCGGGAAACCTCCAGTGCCTGGGCTCTGTGGGAGAGGTGGTCCTAGGTGAAGATGTATTCTCTCCTCATCTGAACATTCTGGTCATTCTCAGTCCCTGGTCTGGTGTCAAGTTTCCAGCTTCTGCCTTATTGGGTTCTGGCTATGCTGGAAATTTCATTAGTTCGTCTTTGATCACCAGATTGAATCTACCAAGCACTTGATAATCTCTTCTATTAATGAAAAAATTAGCCAAAATAGAAACAAACAGTACAGGTATCCTTAATAATATGTGCACGCCTTTAAACCTTAATCAACAAGTCAAGACTCATTATAAAAAAAACTGTCTAAAGGGCTTGTTCACAAGGCGTTTTCACTCCATGTTGCAAGCGCTTTTTAGATCCGTCTCTGGGACCAACAGGTCCCAGAGACGGATCTAAAAAGCACTTGTAACGCGGAGTGAAAACTCCTTATGAGCAAGCCCTAACGGTAAGACTGTCTTTTTTGCACATAGCAACCAAACAGAGCTCAGCTTTTATTTGTTACACTTCTCCAGAAAAATGAAAGCTAAATGCTGATTGGTTGCTATGGGCAACAAAGATAATCTTACTGTTAGAGTCTGTTCACACAGCGAATCAGCGTCATTTCCTCATCTGAAATTAGTCGATCATAAGTGCGGAATTCAGACGAGGAAACAATTCTGAGTTTCCGAGCCAGATTTACTGCTCTATAATGGGCAGGGCAGAAAACGCCTCAAAGACTTGACATGTCAATTCTTTGTCGGAGCTTACAGTACCGAAAATAAGCAAGTAAAATCAGCGTAGTATGAATGACGACCCTTATTTTACATAGGAATCCATGCGATTACAGTAGCTTTTGATGCTATTTTATGGAGGATTATACAAAGGATTCACCTAAAAAAAAACATCAGAAAACGCTTTTAGTCTTAGACAGTTTTCATAAGTGATGCTCATTGCTTATCCTTTTGTGATGTCATGCTGTCTGTATTTGACCATACAGCTGTCACTAAATGGAGTGAAAGGAAGCTATAACCATATAACAAAATATAAATAAAATTATTTTTTAAAAAATGTTAAAGTCAATCATTATATCACTTTTAAGAAATGAAACCATAGGGAATGAAATAGAAAAAAGATCACTGAGATAAATTCCACTGAGTGAAGAAAATTGCTTTATAACAGAAATTTCTCATAAAAGAATTATTGCTAATAGATGCAAAATACTGTAGAAAATAATTGTTGTAAGAATTTTATAAGGAATGCAGTCTTTGAATACCATATTTGGTGCGTTAACAATGTTGCAACATAAACTATCTTCTCTCCGTATAACTACAAAAACCCCCTTTGCATTGAACTCTTTTTTTAAAAAGGGGACTGCTTTCATTAGTATTTTGGGTACTTATTTTTTTTGTTCGTTTTTCCGTTATCCTTTCAATCACAAAAAAAAAACATTGCCAGACTTATTGCTATAGAGGAAGGGTAAAAATCCATTCCCAGTATGATGAGGTAATGAAAACCCCAGTGTTACATGGGAGAAGCTGCACAGGTGCAGAATACTGATATACAATTACTCACATACCTATCCATGAGGGGGGCAATTGCCTAGTATATAGCTACACATAAGATAAGAACCAGTTCTCTCCAGCATGCAGAAGGGAAGCAGGGGAAATTACTCAAGTGCAAAAATACTCATGAACAACAACTCTCATGCCTAGATTTATAGGCGGGGGTTATTGGGGCATTACATGGCACATGATAAATCTAAGGTCCCCCCGCAGTTCTTTTGGGTGCACCCCTGCTGTATATTGGTAAAAACGCTTTATTTAATGAGAAGGTTTTCCCGCTATTTCCCAAATGGCCAACACAAAATACTGACCCCCTCTGTTCTCCAGTACTACAGTGGCAAACTACATACTGAAAAAATATCAAACGTGATACTTGGCCAAAATCCTCAAGCTCCTAAACCACAACAAGGGACCTAAGTGTCTTGCGAGTCCCTAAACTAACTTTACTAGCAATTTGCAAATACAGAAAAATTAAACATTTCTTACTTTAAAAATATAGAAAAAGAGGCCCGCATACTCTATAGAAGGGGGGGTTTAAAAATCTATTCCCAGTAGGAGGCAATAAAAGCCCCAGTGTCACAATGGAGAAGATACACAGGTCCCTTGTCCCTATAATAACTTTACTTGCAATTCACAGATACAGAAAAATTCTTTATTTTTTAATTAAATCATAATTACAAGGGGCAGACATGCGCTTGAGCCAGGTAAGAAAAATTTCTGTAGAAGCAAAAAAAAACCCAGTGCCATGTATGTGCAGGTAACTGATGAACAATTTTTTCCAATTTCCTGAGGGCAGCAATTTCCCAGTATGAATGCAAAAGTTAAAAACCAAATTTTCACCGCATGCCGTAAAGGAATCAAGTGCACGGGAGACTGCTGAAGTGCAAAAATACTAATGCACAACCACTCACACACCTATTATTCAAGAACTATCCTTTCAGGTTGATATAGCTCCCTGTAAGTAAGAGCAACGTTTCTTACAGACTGTCGAGAGAAAAGAATATATTTGAACAGTGGTAAGTTTTTAAACACTGTGGGCGACATGTATGAACAGTGCTGTGCCATTTTTTTTGGAACTTTGGCCCAAAAAAAAAACTGTCGACCCCTTTTTCTATAGATATAAGAACCTTCATACGCCAAAACTTGGTGATTTTGCCAAATACAAAATTTTTGAATGAAACCAAATGAGCGGGGCTTTGTTGTGCCGAATCAGGGCAAAGGGCCCCCCCCCAAAAAAAAAGTTTGGTAAAAAAAAACTTTTTTTAAAATCCAGCCAGTTTCAAAGTGCAGCTGAAACTCTTTTTGCTTTAGAACGGAACACTTTAAAAAGGCTGTGAGATACTTTTATACATAGTCAGATCGTTAATTTTAAAAAAACAATGTAAAACTGGCGAGTCGACGCAGGTTCATACTGTTCCCTGTGAAGACAAGGGGAGCAAAATTTATTACTTTTTCTTACATATTATTAATTAAATTTACATTTCTCTTGATATTTTTTTATTATTGTATAATAAAATACCCTCAGATAACACCATGAAAAAATTCTACAGTATTTAATCTTGCTCTGTTATCTAAACAGTATTCACAGCTTCATTACACTCTAAAAAGTGCTGCTATGTGATTTAATTATTATGCTATCATGTGTACATTAGTGTTTATGAGAGAGCAATAAGTGGGCAAGGATAATGCATTTAGAATACCCCTCCCCCCTTCCCCCGCTGATTTTTTTCTTTGATGGGAATCCGATTTAAAAATTTTAAAACGCTTGAGCAAACATGTTCAAAGTTAGCGCAGCCTAACATGTATTACTTTGTATATAATTTAAGCATAAACAAAAATATTAATCTATAACAATCTACGATAAAGGATTCAGAAAAAGTTCCTACAATAATCTGCTTTCCCAGTCTTATTTCTGTTCTTTATTTTGCAATATGTTTTTCTTCTTACCCCATGTACCGCCACTGGTAACGAAAGTAGCAGCGTATTACACTGAAGTATATCGTTTTATGGTCTTTATACTTTTAAACTTTCTACTTTCTACTTTATAAGGACTTTATTGCTGTGAAGATGTTCAGCCTCTGTCTTTTGAAAAATACCATAACAGCACAGAAGAACAAAATCACAAGAGGTAATGCTGTAGAAAAATCAATCACATGGAGTCTGAAAAATGACAGAATAAGGCCATGGTGGGTGCGATAATGTCTCTTCTTAACAAACGCAAGTTCATAAACAAATGGAAAGGTACAGTATCACGTAAGTATAGCAATTAATTTTGCTGCACCGTCTTCTTATAACACAGAGCACAGTGTTCATGAAAAAAAAACAAACATATTTTGACCTATATGTTATAGTATTACCATTGCCTACCCCACAATAGGAGAACTGGTGGCAGAAATATTACGAGCTTCAAACTTTCCCATTTTGTCTGTAGCAATTCTATTCTTTCTTATAGAAAATCCTAGATGCAACTGCTGTGGTACCTCTAGACTTTTATAGCTAAATTCTGCCTTCTGTATCGCTTTTCATCTGTATACTCTAAGCATCAGCTGTTTTGAAAGTTAACGACTGTTTCAAAAGTAATTTCTACTTTGTTAAAAGTTTGTTTCTTTCACCCCACCACATCATAAATGTTACGGTCTGGAGGTGGATCCACTGGACCACCGCAGGCGATGGCTTAAGCCCACACCAGGGAGTGGAATCTAAGTGGGACCCGATATTCACCAGAGCCCCCCGGGAAAGCGGGATGGTCTTGCTGCGGCGGGAAATCCACCAGGTCATTACCACTGGCGGGCTTGCCTGCGGTGGGGGCCAAGAGTGCGGGGTACAGTAACGGCGGGCCCAGGAGGTCGTGGACGGCGAGTCAGTACAGGCGGCTCGGGTTCGTAGACGGTAGACAAGCAGGAGGTCAGGGCAGGCGGCAAGGTTCATAGACGGTAAACGTAAGCAAGAGTCAGTTACAACGGTAAGGCAAGACAGGAACGCTCTGGAACACTTTCACCATGGGAATATACACCAAGGATCCGGCGAGGGCCGGCAGGAAGTGGCCGAACTAAATAGGAGCAGTGCCCGGCAATGAACCAATTACCGGGGCATTGCCCCTTTAAATTCAAACTGCCGGCGCGCACGCGCCCCTGGGGCGGAGCTACGCGCTGGGGGACGGAGCCAGACAGAGCAGGAGCGCGGCCGGGTAAGTGAACGCTGGCAGGGACCGGGACACGAGCGGACCCCGAACCCGACGTGCGGGACGGGGCTCCGCTGGAAGCAGGGGCGCTGGCGCACCTGCGACCCGGGACAGTGGTCGCAGGGGCGTCCGTGACAATAAAACTATTCTTAAAACTGTCTAGCTGGCTTCTTAAACCTAAAAAATCTTTTAAAGTCATGCTCTCTTTTACTGGTGCATTTTGAATTTGGGTCAAATTCAAATTAAAGCAATTCAATTTAGGTAGGCCAAAATTTCCAAAAATCAAACCCCAACCTTAAATTCTGTTTAGGATTTCAGATTAGGTTTTTTTCAAAGTTAACTTCAATAATTTTTTTCAATAGTTAACTTCAATTTAACTATCAACATTATTCTGGGTCCAGCATAATCAGGCCCCACAGGGCTCTTGCCACAGCATCAATTTCAATGCAATGTCAATTATAATTTACTGTTTTCGTAGGTTGCCACTAGGTTTTGGGAACCAGCCTGTTATCACTTCTGCTTTCCCTGACACAGAGGTTAACCTAGGAAAATGGGAAGTAACATTGGACAGTCCCGGCGAAAATAACGCTGTAGCAGGAAAGAAAAGAGGCCTGGAATGAGTCTGAGAGGTAGGTTAAACTGAAAATGAATACCAACTTTGGGGACCAATGCATAACTTTTGGTCCCACACACCTGAAGCAGGAGGTCCAAAACCCCCTTCAAATCCAATTTTTTTAAAACCCCGGGGGTTTATAAAATTATTATCAAACAATGCTATTTATTTCATATCTCACTCATAAATATGAACATTGATTGTGCACAAAAAATATGCTGCTTGCAAAACTTCAGAATAAATGTTATTTCTCCAGCGGCATCCTCCTTTCTGAACATGAAGTAGTGGAGAAACACAGACAGGCGGGGGTTGCACCCACAGCAACGCTCGGGGAAAATTACCCCTTGCTCAAGCACCTCAGTAAAAGCAAAAGACTCTGCCCTCCTTGACCATGACTGCCCGACCATGAACATTTAGGGAAACCCTTTAAAAAATAGTCCTGCTTACTAGTTTAATGAAAGGACAAATAGCTCTCTATATAATCACCTTTCATACTGAACCAAACAAATCCCATATACCAAGATCAAATTCCCAATAATGCTTTACTAGGTCCAATATACCACAAGAAAAACCCACCTCAATTACCACCACATAGTGACTGAAAAATACCCCTAAATTACTGATGAATAAAGATTAGGATACAATCACCAATATTACCACCATATAGTGACCATATAGTAGTGTTTAACAGTTGTACACAGGGTCTAAAGACTGTATATTACCACAATACAGTGACAATATAGGAAAAGAACCATCTACACAGGCCTGCAACGTAGTAGCACCATAGGTTCAATTCCTTAAATCTGTAGCAGAACCAAAATGTATCCCCCACCTAATAGTCCCTGCTGTGTGAAGGTCCTAACCCTTTAATTCAGAAAATCCAAAAAAACAACAAACAGATTCAAATGCTGAAAGGTTACCAACATTTATTGACAGTCCCATTAAATATAAAAACCACATCTTAACATCCCCTTACTTGCGTTAAGTTGTGTTGGCAATCCCTAGTAGGTGGCAGGGGAAAATAAAAAGATATTTACCAAACCCATGCTGCGACCGCCATCCCCTCCCATCTTGGAATGCAACAGTTTTGACAGGTGGGCGTGGCGCAGGGTGTGGCGCGACGTTTCGGGGGACCTCCCCCTTCTTCAAGCACCATAGAGTGACCATTGTTGGAGCACCATAGAGTGACCATATAGTGGTAAAAAACAGTGTATGCAGGCTCTGCAGACGTATAACCCCCTACAGTAACATTATGGTATTACCCGCCTATGCCCCATAAGTGAATTAAAAGGGGAGTGACATTTGGCCACAGGTACATTTTCTCGATGAATAGTTGAATTCCTTTTTGTTCTTCATCTGATCCAGAAAAAAAAAATATTTCCCCTGCCCCCATTATCCTTGCTTTTTTGGACACAAAATCTTAGAACCCTCCTTCTTACCATCTCCCTCACTGCCCCCACCTCTGTACAAACTTTCATTGGGTGGGAGTATGGCTACAGGCCATAGCTTAAAGGCACAGTCTCCTAGAAGGGTGGGGAGGAACAGAAGACTAACTCTTTGGAGATTGTATTACAGCTATGGCATTTACCCCTCAGATTTATATTAACAGCCCATTAGATAGGTTGGTAGACCCAATATTTTGGGGGTAGGTCAGGTAGGTGGCGGGGGTAGCAATTGAGCCCCGGGTAGCTAGTCAGTATAGGCCCCGGTATAGGCAGTACTGGCTCAGGTGGGGTTTGGATAGGCAGGTAGGCCATAGGTAGGTAGGTAGTTGGGTTCCTAGTAAAAAAAGGTTTTGCTATAATAGGTAATTTGGGCCCCCGAGGTAGGCTTAGTTGGGGCCCCGGGAAGGTAGGCACCCCCCAGGTGGCGTGGTGGGCCACATTTTTGGTTATAGGTGGTCCCATGTAGCTAGGTAAGTAGGCTATAAGAAAAAACCCCAGATAGGTAAGTGATGGCATAGGTGGGCCCCAAAATAGCAGGTAAGTAGGCTATAGAAAGCCCCAAAAAAGGTAATAGGGGATAGGTGGGCCCCAATGGAAGGTACTGTAGTGGGCCCCGGAAGCTAGGTAATGGGTTTTGGGTAGGCCCCAAATGGGTTTGTATGTAGATGGGCCCTATAGGGGGGCCCACATAGTAGGTAGGCGTGGGTGGGACCCAAAAGGAGGACCATAGTTGGGCCTCATTAGTCCTCGTCAACAGGCCAAACTTTGACCCCAGGTGGGAAGTGAAAAGGGATAAAATCATTGCGGCGCCCACTTTCGCACTGGGGCCCCCCGACGCCTGGTAGTTAAGGGCTTTAAGGCCTTAGTCTTACCTGTCAAATTAGCAGAGGAGAGCTAAGACCTCGCAGTCATTGTCTCTGAATGCTTGGGACTGAGGGCCCGGGTGTTCTGTGGCAAGATGCACCGTACCCCCTGGGGCAGTGAGCCCGTAGCAGTCTATATGGCTGCTACAGTGGTAGTTCTGACCCTGGGATAAGGTTAGAGAGACATCCCGAACCCACATTTTTTACAGATTTGCTTGATGTCAAAACAAACAAGGCACTATCTGAGTAACAGCCATCTTTATAATATGATCAACATACCTGAAAGAGTTGTATTCTGGAATAAATGGCTTTGTTATTTTGCTGTTACTTTATACACCAATGATTAAAACTAAAACACAAGGACAAAGAAAAATTTGTGGACATTTAATATTCTAAAAAAAGGAGAAAATGCTCTTGTTTTAAAAATTCTTGATTTTTTTTACAATAGAAGACAAGGAGGGCATTTCTGAGGTGATATGATCAACTGAATTTACTGTATCTTAGTATAGTTTTATTGCATTACCTTTTCACTACTTCTGTGTTATGAATCATCATTTCATTTGTTTTTCCTTAAAATGATTGGAATGATTTTACTTGGGTGGTTAGTCTTAAGTGATAATATAAGGCAAATTGCTGTGAATATCTGATGAGAAGTTTATTCCAGTCATACTGTTTTTACAATTATTCTAAGATTTCTGCTAAAGCAGTTTGCTGAGATTGTGCGGCTGTCGAAGATAAGGTATATGGACTGGAGAAATTGGATTCTACATGAAAAAAATGACCAATAACTATTTTTAACATGTAGAAAATACTAAACTTTAAATGAATTATAAATATCAATGGAATTACTTTGCCCCACATTTCTTTGTCAGCCTCAGGATTTTCCTTAAAAAATTTAAGAGGAACAGAGATGTTTTGAAAGGCTTAATTTTCCTGGTTCCTAAAAACACCAATTGGGGGGGGGCTTTTGCTCCAATGAGGTGCCTAACAGCTAAACACAGGTCTGATTTCAGATTTGCGAGAAGATTGGGGAGTGGCTGCCTTCCAAAAAAAAACAGTTGCTTCCTCTCCTACCCGGGTGTTAATGCCCCCGCGCGGCGTATCGGGACGGGGCGCATCCGCACCCCGGGGGAAAATTCCCGTGGGGGGGGAGCCGCGCCCCGTCCCCGGGTGCGGGCCCCCCGCAGCTTAAGGGCACTTACCCTTCCCCATCCTGTTGAGGCGTGCGCCCTCGCCCCATAGTCCCCGCGGCGGGGGTACTGCGTCAGGTTAAAGGGACATTGCGCCGTGATTGGTTTTTCATTGGCGCTGATCTATTTAAGGTCCTGTCCCTTTCCCACTTCCCTTGCCCAATCGATTGTGCCATGTGTCTTTAGAGGAAGCGTTTTTTTCCCTATATTTGTTGCTACTGGTACCGTACCTTTTTGCCTCCGTCCCTTGACACGAACCCAAAAGGCCTTCCTGACCTTCTGCCTTTTCCCCCACACAAACCATTGCCCCCTGTCCTGGACCTTTTTGATGTCCCTGACTACGGAGCCTGCTTCCGATTCGTACCACGCACACCTTGGGCCCCAGCGAGCAATCACTCAGGACCCGGTAGCAATCCGCCGCGCAAGTCCATCCCGCTTGGGAGTGGTCCCCGGTGAAAACCGGATCTATTAGATTCCACTCGTGGCGTGGCTTTCACCAACTTGCGGTGGTCTAGAGGATCTCTTCCACAGCCGTTTCAGTTCGATTGGCCATGGATCCCGCCAAGGTCCCCACCAAGTGTCTCTGACATCACCCCTTGGGCCCGCAATCTAAAAACAGATCAGAGCAAGCGCGCAGCTTAAAACCCCGTCTCTATGTCGCAGCTCCTTGCCCCTCAACAGCAGCACGTCAGCTGCGGTGACTGCTCCCCTGGGGAGCCGTTCGGAGATTTTTTGCCGGGCCCAAAAATCCGCTTATCAATGCCGTTTTAAATTTGATGGGGACCCCCAAGGCCCGCAGGGGCTTCAAACACCCAAATGCTCCTTTCCCTGGAAGTTTTTGGCTGGGCATTTCCCTTTAAAGTCCAAGGTGGCCTTTGTGGTCTCTCCTTCGGGGGGAAAACCTTGGCCTGGGGACTCCCCTCGGGAGGGGCGATCCAGTCACAAATGATCTTGCACATTTCCCCGGGAGTTCCGCAGTGTCTTGAGGAGTCTGCCCATGCCCCTGTCAAAAAACCCCCCTGTTGCACTTGCAGCAAGGGAACTCCTCTGTAGGGACTACGCCGGCAATTCTGCACATAGCACGGATTGGTTGGAAATATGCCGCTTGTGCGCCCCGTTGAAGGGCCTCTCCCCCCAATCAATGATGCCCCCTTTAACAGGACTTCCATCTTTGCTAAGTGACTCTCCTTTTGGCAATCGATAGACATCCGTTTTCGGGGGAGACGGAGAAGCTCCGTTTTAAAAAGCACGAACCAGGCCCGGGACGTCGTCTACCCCCCTTTCGGGGTGTTTCTTTGGCCTCCACTGCCTTCTACCAACCTTAAGGAAGGGCCCAAACAAGTGGGCAAGCTCATTCCTTACGCGACGACGTAAGGGGAACTTGTTCTCTACTGCGGACCAAACATCTCTTTAGGGGGTGCCACTCTATCCCCAATGTCCGGGAACGTTTGCACCTAGGCTTGTGGGGAAGGGGGGGTCCCCAGGGGGGGAAAAAAAACCTTTCCCCGGCTCTGGCTGCCGTTCTGGTCAAAACGAAACTGGAATCTCGTTCTAGCGGCTTGCCTTCCTGAATTTGGATCTGCTTGGGAACTTTATGGGGGCGATTTGGTGGCCAATAGTGTTTTAGCGATTAGGTGGGTATCAAATCGGGCGATAGTCAAAATCGGCCACCCGATAAGGGGTTTTTGTAGTGAGCAAATCGATTTGAGCGATGACCATTAAGTCTATGGAGAGGAACAACACCTTAGTTTACACTCAAACGGGCGGAGAAGCGGATTAACATCCCAACTAAATGGTACGTGCTACATCTTGGAAACACCTTAGGGTTATAAAAGCCAAGAAAAAAAAAAACCCACCCTCACATCCCCGTCTTTTACCCAGCATCACCCATAAACCTGCTTTACCCCCAAATTAAAAAGTGCCAGAAAGGGAGTTGATTTGAACCATCATCTTACTTGAAATGGACATTGAATATCCCCGTCCTGGAAAGCACAGAGCCCCAAAAAAATGCATGGGCCCCAGATTTTAAAAGTGCCGGAAAAAGGAGTCTTTCAACCCCCTTTTTGTTTAACCCGGACTTTTACTATACCCTTCCCCGGGGCCCCGCATGAGCCCCAAAATGCATAACCCCCCGATTTAAAAAGTCCGAAAAAAAGGATCTTTAACCACCATTTTTTTTTCATGGACATTGACTAGAACTGTCTTGGGCCACAATGAGCCCCAAACCTGCAAACCCCCAGATTTAAAAAGTGCCCCGGAAAAAAAAAGGGGGTCTTTCAACCCCCATTTTATTTCACTGGGCATTGACTATACCTGTCCTGGGCCCAGCTACCCCCAAACCTCTGACCCCCCGTAAAAAGTGCCGAAAAAAGGGGTCTTTAACACCCTTTTTTTTCACTGGACATAACTATCCCCTTTTGGCCGGGCCCCAAAAGCATGACCCCCCAATTTAAAAAAGTGGGAAAAAGGGGCTTTTCCCCATTTTTTTCACGGCAAGTTAAATGCCTGGGCCCAGCAAGAAACGGGGAACCCCAAAAAGTGCGGAAAAGGGGTTTTGAACCACCTTTATTTCACTGGGTAGCTTTCCCCCGTTGGGCCAAAGACCCAAAACCCGTGACCTCGTTAAAAAC
>JAODAL010045847.1:20000-31534 GCA_025379985.1 Phyllomedusa bahiana | reverse complement strand
AAAAATCCTAGACCCCGGAGTGAAATGGGCCCTTATGTATATATCTTGCTGGAGTGGCGTCTTTGGCTCTCACTGGAGTCATCTTGCTCCGCTGTCACGTATTGTGAATTTTTCTCCTTTAGGTTGTAGGCAATGACTTGCCCCGCTCTAGATTCACGATTTGTAGAATCCCTTCTTCTCAGTTCCAATTCTGTTTTGCTGTTTGTTGTTTATGCTGATTTCTCTAGTTATAGGGTAGTTTCCCCTGGCCAGATTGCTACTAACGAGATTTTATTTGCAGGCATGTCGAAAAGGAGTGGGAATACTTTCCTACCCCTCAATTGTACGCTTAACTTGACTCAATGGGGGTGAAATTCATTCATTGAATGCCAATGGGTTAAACTCCCCATTCATGAGGTCCTTGTTTTGGAAGGAGGTTTCTCGGTCCCACGCAGAAGTGGTCTGTGTTCAGGAGACGCATTTATGCAAGAAAGATTCCTTTAGATTGCAGAATAGAAATTTTTCTCGAGCTTACCATTCTTCTCTAAATGTGAAAAAAGCTGGAGTATCCTTTTTCATCAAAAACTCTGTGTCCTTCTCACTCTTGGACTGTGTGATTGATGAAAATGGACGGTTCATAATCCTACGATGTACCTTAAATGCTGTTCCCTTTACATTAGTTGGGATTTATGCGCCAAATCAACACCAGATTTCCTATATTAGAAAGGTATTCTCTAAAATTCGCTAAGCGACGCCAGAGGCAATTTAATACTTTGCGGGGATTTTAACTCAGTGATAGATAAGACTGCTGATAGATCGGGTAACTGTTCCAAATCCTTTCCAGAGTTAAACAACCTGATCAGGGAAGAAAAACTTACATGATCCCTGGAGATATGCCCATCCCTCTGAGAAGGATTTTACCTTCTATTCTGCGGCAAGAGATTTGCACTCTAGAATAGATTTCTTTTTAGTAAATAGGGCAGCATTACTATATATAACCTCCTCTTCTTCCGGCCGACTTCTTGACCCTCAACAAATTTCTAATGCCTTTGTGAAATACTACAGCTCTTTATATAATCTGCAATCGGATGCAAATACCCCTCCGGTTCAAAAGGAAGCCATAGATAGATTTCTTAATGAGGTTGCTCTTCCGTCTTTGACACAGGACCAATTAAAGATATTAAACAAGCCCATTACCATTCTGGAAGTACAACAGACTATCTCCCAATTAAAATTTAATAAATCCCCTGGTCCGGACGTATTCACTAACGAATACTATAAACTACTGTCACATATCCTATTCCCTCACCTATCCTGCTTATTTAATGTAATAGCTGCCAAAAGAGCTCCTCTAGCGGAAATGTTATGTGCTCACATCTCAACTATTCATAAGATACGTAAACCGGAAGACAGTCACAAATTATAGGCCCATTTCTCTGTTAAATTCTGATATTAAAATATTATATAAAATTTTGACCAACAGACTTAACGAATTTCTCCCCTACCTAATCAATGACGACCAAGTGGGGTTCGTTAAAAGCAGACAAACCAGGGACGGCATAAAAAGGGTACTAAATGTTATGCAAGTGGCCTGCACGCAGAAAACTCCTTTTTCTCTCTTCTCCTTAGACGGAGTAAAAGCTTTTGATCGAATAAACTGGAGTTATGTGAAGTGCGTCCTACAGAAATTTGGTTTTCAGGGCATGATACTTTCGGCCATTACCTCCCTGTACACGTTCCCTTCTGCAAGGGTTTTTGCCTCAGGTTTTCTCTCCACTAAATTCGACATATCAAATGGTACAAGACAAGGTTGCCCACTGTCTCCCTTGATTTATGACCTTGTTTTCGGAACCTGGCGAGAACCTTTTTCAGTAAATCAGCGGATATTGTGGGAGTGACGATTCATGGACGGGTGCACAAGGTGAACGTGTACGCGGATGACATACTAGTTATAGTGCAGAACCCAGAAACTTCAGTACCAGCGCTGCTGACCCTGCTAGATCGGTATGCACAACTTTCTTATTACAAGCTAAACATTTCCAAGTCAATATTCCTTCCGCTTAATTACCCTCCCTCCTTAAAACAGAAACTTTCCCAGCTTGATTTTATATGGGCCTCCTCACACATCTCCTATCTGGGGTTTAAAATTTATCCGGACATAGAAACTACAATAGAGGAGAATTTAACTGAATTAAGCAGAATATTCTCAGAAGAAATTGCCAGACTCAACAAATTTCAATTATCGTGGTTGGCACGAAAATGTTACTGTTACCCAAATTCCTATATATATCTTGATCACTGCCATTCCTGTTTCCTAAGGAACTCTTGACCAAACTGCAGAATCAACTTCTCCATTTTATCTGGAACACGAAGAAATCTAGGGTATATAGGCAACACCTATTTAGAAGGGCTGACAAGGGGGGCTTATCTGTTCCAAATCTTTTTCAGTATAATGTGGCTTCAGTGTTAGAGCCGCTTTGCTTATATTGGTGCTCCTTGGTAACCCCACATTGGCTGTTGCTTGAGAACGTTACCATCCTAAAAGGTACTTTTAGGGATTACCTACTGGCAATGGAAACCACCTGAGCTGAGTTTACTCACCCTGTCCCACGCGGCGTACGCATGGCAAAAACATATAGTTTTGTTGCGAAAGGTCCACATCTCCAGAACCAGATGCCCGCTTTCCATACTATATTGCGTAGCCCCTGAGATACCAATACAGCTTTGGCTAAATTTAGGGATCCATACACTGGGAGAACTCATGCAAAACCATCACTTCTGCTCCTTTGAGGACCTATGTCACCGCTTTCAATTCCTCGCAGTCAATTTTATCTATACCTCCAAATTAGACACGCAATCCAAGTGATAGAATGGCCGGAAAACAAAGGTCCCTCTTCCCCCTTCCATAGGCTGTTGTGGAGTAGTTCCTCAACTAAGGGGGGTCTCTCAGCAGCATATCAAACCCTTCTTGATAGTGGGTCCTCCGACAAGCCAGATTATGAGGTCCGCTGGGAGAACTCTTTGGGACAAACCTTCCCTCCGGAAAGCTGGTCTCAAGCCACAAATATTGCAAGGAAACATTCTAGCTGTGCCAACCATTTAGAGTTAAGAAGAAAGATAACATTGAGATGGTACTTAACACCAACACGGATAGCACACTCGATCCCGGGATACTCCAATCTTTGTTGGAGACAATGTGGGCTGGTAGGATCCCTGCTGCACATGTGGTGGAGTTGTCCGGTTGTGCGGCCTTTTGGGGGCAGAATAGAAAAGCTACTACAACATATTCTCAAGGTAGAACTTACCCTCTCTCCCGCAATGACGCTATTGGATCTATCTTATCACACGTTGCCACCCGATTGCCATACAAACCTAGCACATATCTTGATTGCTGCCCGTTTCACTATAGCTGCTGCTGGAAATCCTCCTCTCCCCCTCTCTTACAGAGGTCTTGGAGAGGATAAAATACCAATATCGAGCTGAAACCAGTTTACTGGTCCCTCCCCATAAAGTAACCAAAGTCAGAGACAGGTGGCCCCACTGGACAGATTCCGTTTACTGCACACAATGACCGTTGAAGCTAGACCTATATGACTATTGGAGCAGAGAAGGAGTTAGGTATTTACTGTCATTACTAATCTTTAAATGAGCTCTTGCTCGGACCTAACATATTTGTTAACCTTGGCATTGATTGTTATGCTTTTGTATCAAATAAGACTCAGTACGCCCTTTAAGTCCTATTATATGCCTGTAACATGACGCTATCTATGTTAGCAATATGGCTTTTGTGAGTTTATAGTTTCTTTTCTACATTTCTTGCATGGTTTTCATGTTCTAAATATTTGATTTCAAAGTCTTGTAAAATGTTTGGATTCATTCATAAATGTATTTCATTTATTGTAATCATTTCAATAAACCTCTATTGCTGTTAAAAAAAAAAAAAAATATGGCACGTGAAATATGGCCCGCAGACCTCGGTCCACAGATCGGAGCTCTGCAACTTATGCTAGGCTATGAGGAGTTCAATTTGAACATTAGGCAATTCAGGTGTTGTAAATGGGTGGAACTACAAATGGCTCTGCACAAACCAGACACTTCAAAGGGAAATCTGGGATTGATGGCTACACGAATAAACACAGGATAAATTATGAAAGACAGAGCTGGGGCCAAATATCTATACAAACACGTACCATTTAAACAAAAGCAGAGACAAATATATACATAGAATGCTGTGGATTTGCTGGGAAATGCTGTTCACCAGAAAAAACGTACCTGTGAAGAGATGAGGGAAACGTAGTCAGATGGTATTACGGACTCCAAACTCTGCTCTATTAATTTCTGGCATATTTATGAGGCTTCTTGTCACTTTTAAATAGTCACTTATAAATATGGCACGTGAAATATGGCCCGCAGACCTCGGTCCACAGATCGGAGCTCTGCAACTTTTAATAAGGACTCTAGTCATTATTAACTATTCTAACCACTGCCTCCACTACATCCTGTTGTTCATTAAGTCCCAGGTTTATATATCTACTACTTTACATGCTTTATGTGTAGATGTCCTCCTCCCAGTCCATATTTTCAACCCTCTTCCAACCTTCTAGCCGAATTCTAGAGTGGTCCATTCCTACCATAGAGCCTGTAACCAGGAGAAAAATTTCCAACTCCTCCCAGAACTCAAACTTCTCCTTCCTTCAGTAATTCTTGAGCCAGGAAATTACCTACCTAATCTCCTGCCTCCTCTCTGGTGTGGCATGTGGTACATATACTCTTTCTAAAAATACAACATTTGAAGCCCTTTCCTTAAGCTTTGGGCCTGAAATCTTTTAAGGAATAACTTTAACAGTGTTGACAATGTGGACCATGACCATTGGGTCCTCACCAATCCTCCAAATAATCTGTCTTTCATGATATATTGAATTTGTGCCCCAGGAAGATAATATTGTTCAGTGCTCCTGGTCTATGTGGCAGATTGTCCTGCTGTTTCTCTACTGATAGAATCGCCCACCATCGGCATCTTTCTGGCCTGCATCCTTATCCCCTTTTACTGGAGTAGATGTCAGAGGCAGTATACTGCGGGGGTTAAAAGATGTTGGTTTCTTTCTGTTTTTTATAACATAAATCTACTTTTAAAAAGTAGAAGAGAACATTTCCCTTCAGAACAATACGAGACCTGGGTGTAAATTTAGGACACCTTGTATTTCAGTGAGCAGAACTCTCTATAAAAGGTGCTGGATTTGCTCCTGCTGCATTGACTCTGAGAAGCTGCATGAGTTACTGTCATCAATATGTTACTGATCCCGGGGTTATTCTTTCTTACTGTAGGACTCATCACTTTATACTTTGCATCAACATCTTCAGCTTCAGCAATGTCCTTTTTACTGAAGACTCTGTTTTTTGTGTTACTCCTTTGTGTGACTCCTTGTACCTGCACCGTTCAGTCTCCAGCACCAGCCTGTAGGCTCCAGATGGAAGCAATGGTTGAAGATTATGAATATGTAAAGGATGGAGACATTATCATTGGAGGGGTCATCAGCGTCAACACTTATGTGAGTTTTGAGACGGTGATGGATTATACATTCATGATGTGTCACTAGTAAGTGTCATCGCATTTAAGTCATGAGGAGCTTAAGATGGGAATTTTGTTTTAAAAAGTTTGAATAAAATTTGACAAAATGTCTCTAAATTCTACTTAAGGCTTAAAAAAGCAATAGATCTAAAACATCACACGGTGGAGAACATACAATCTATTCAATAACCCTAGAGGAGCTCATCGTGTGGTCCAGACTGGATGCAATTGTAACAAACCCTCAGTGTTAGGTCTGCCGGGTTCTCAGTAGAGATGTGAGCATAGTGAAGGACTCAAGCCACCAGTTCTTAGAACGCCGTCCGATGTGCTCTCTGCCATCCACTCGCATACTGGTAGATGGGGCCACACACTGGACTGGTCTATAGCCCCAAATAGTACAATCACATTCCTCAGATTCACCTCTCGGCTACAACAGCCGTGATTTCTCATATAATCTTCAATGTGGATTTATTTCCATGAAGCACATAGCGATATGTTGTGTCCTTCCTCATCTAGATTGATATCTCGCCCCCTTTCTCAGCCCAATTCGTCTCCCTCAGACATCTACAAACATGAGGGGAAAAGGAGACAGGGACGACCTTATGGATTCTTGATGTAAAAGAAGCATTTTTCATCTCTAGATTCACATATAATCCTTGCTGCCATAAAGAAGCTTCTTATATTGCACTTACACTTTAGTCTTCACTGTAAGAAAAATTACATAGATTTCACATAATTTTTTAAATGCAATATATGAAAATCCTGGGTTGGTGAACAGATTGAGTTCATAATCGTGTTTCTTCTAGTCCATACAGAGATCAGTTAGTGGTGACGTAGCACAACCAAAATTTTTCGGAATAGACCAGGTCCCTTTGTCAAGCAGGTTGGGAAGATTAAAGTTTGGAAGTGTATTATAAAAAAGTAGATGTTATGGCTGTGCCTGGTCAGGTCTCAGCATGGTCCTCTGTCAGTAAATTATGACAGAGACCATGATTTCGGCCATATTGCTGTCCTGAATCTATGTTTTCTGTACCAGTCTGAACGCTGCGTTTGGTCAGTTCTCACTGGACTATGATTGACAGGTTCCCTGCCACACCTTTCTGCTGCTGCTGGCCTTGTGCTGGGCTGCAGGTGGTTAGGCTGAATGGGATTGACAACTGCCTTTGCCACTCAGTCCCTGGATGTAAGAGGGCCGGTCCAATCATTTTTTGGACCCAGAGGGACATTTTGAATATCTCGTTATGCTCCTTGGGTTGTGTAACGTGCCCGCAAACTTCCAGCAGTTCGTTAACAATATATCTTTATTTTTTGATGACATCTTAATATTCTCTTCCAATAGTTTGATCCATGTCAAACACGTCATAAATGTGCTACTAAGGTTACGCCAGAACAAACTGTTTGCCAAATTGTCCAAGTGCAAGTTCAGGTCCAAAAAGTTACCTTTCTGGGTTATGTCATCCTTTTGTATGGATCCACTCAAGGTCTACGCTATTGGGAATTGGGAACGCTCTATGAGCCTCAAGGGCCTCCGACATTTTGTTAGGGTTTTCCAAGTTAGTAAAGTAAATTTACTATACATATTTCAATATTAGCTAAACCATTGAGGATCTCCTCGGAGGCAGAAGAAGCATTTGCACAACTTAAAAAATGTTTTGTCAAAGTCCTGGTGTTGATCCCACCTGATCTGGATCATCCTTTTGTGGTGAAAGTTGATGCTTTCAAAGTGAGGGTGGGAGCTGTATTGTCTCAGGGCCCAGAATCTTTTACCCAGCTGCAAGTTGTGGCCCTCTTCTTGAGGAACTTCTCCTCCCTTGAACACAACTATGATGTTGGTAATTGTGAATTCCTGGCCATGAAATGGGGGTTCGAAGAATGGAGGGGGCCAAACACTGTATAACTGTGATCGCTGATCACAAGAGCCTGCTTTACTTGGATAATGCCAAGTGACCTAACACCAGGCAGGTTCTCTGGGCACTGTTCTTTATAATTTCAATTTATAGTTATCTTAAATCCGGGCCCCAAAAAAACATGAAGGCTGACACATTCTCTCATAGTTTTTGCACCAGTCATACTCTGAGGCTGTTCCTGACAAAATTTTGTCCCCCGGGTTGTGATTGCAACTAGTGATGAGCGATTACGTTGACTATCGTCACCGGGTCGATAGTCGGCAATTATCAAAAAATATCGATGCGATAATAGTTATCGCCGATGACTAGTGTTGAGGTTTATTATCGACAAGTTGAAATTGCACGTTTTTATGGTATGGTTTTTTTTTTAAATGCGAAAATTTTAGGTTAAAATCTGTGTCATTATTAAGATTGCCTTTTTCGGGTTCTTGTGTTTTCCCCGGCCCAGAAAATCAGATTACAGATAGGCAGGGTGAGATGTGGTGTGCGCGTCATGTGGGTTTTGTAGGTTGCGTTTGGCTGGAAAAATCAATGCCCTCGTTTACATAGAAAAGCTTTTCCTGTTCAGCCTCAGTGTTCTAGGGTTTAGAGCAGAAGGAGTGCGCTCTGCTTGTGCCCAAACGGGCTCAGCGAAATTATTATATTTTTTTCACAGAGAAAATCTACTATTTGCTGTGATCCTTACAATTTAGTTAGTTAGGATTGGAAGATTTTATATAGTTAGGTAGGAATTTTTAAAAGGGCATCTACTGCCCGTAAAATCCGGAGGGAAGTGGAGGGGGGCCCCCCCGGGGGAACAAGACAAGCTCTATAAAGAATCTGGAAAAATTCACCAAGACTTGTGTAGAATTGCAATAGTTTATTATTAACAGTTTTTATTTAAATATTTCCTGGATATTGGGCAGCCTGAACTTATAGGATAACATCTTTTTGTAATGAGGTCTTTGTTGTGAAAACTCCCCTTTTATTATCAGTATAAATTTAGTAGGTGTTCATTTTCAATTTTGCCCTTCCCTTTTGTTGTTATCCCCCTTGCACTTTAATTGAATCCAGCAATTTTATAGTCCACAGGTGAATTTAAAAGGGGCAAAAAATATTTTTTTTAAGAATAGACAAGCTCTATTTAAAGAATACTGGATAAAGTTCACCAAGATTAGTGTAGACATTGCAAAAAGCTTTTTTATTAAACAGTTTTCTATTGAATATTTCCTGGATATTGGGCACCTGAACTTATAGGATACACATCTTTCTAGAAACTGCAGGTCTCTTTGTTAGGTGCAAAACTCCCTTTTTTTTCAGTATACCCTTTTAGTAGGTGTTCATTTTCAATTTTTGCCCCTTCCACCTTTGTTTTATCCCCCTTGTACTTAAATTTGAATCTAGCAAGTAGCACAGGGGTTTATAGGTGCCAAAAAATTTTTTTGTATTTTCCAAATAAATTTTAGATACGTGTCTTTTATTTGGCGCACTACAGCTTTGTTCATTGGGACCTTGCACTTAAATGTGAATACTGCAATTTTTGAGTCACCACGGTGAATTGTAGGTGCAAAAAATTCCTTTTTTATTCCCCAAAACTTTTCGAATCTGTTTTTTCATTTTGGGGCGGAGCTTTGTTGATAGATCTATTTGCAGTTAAATTTGAATACCCCGCAATTTTTTAGTCACCACAGGTGAAATTGATAGGTGCAAAAATTTCCTTTTATTATAAACCCGAATACATTTCAGATACGTGTTTTTTCTCTTGGCGCAGGCATGCCTTTGTCTGATAGATCTACTTTGCAGTTAAATTTCGAATACAGCAATTTGTAGTCCACCCAGCGTGAATTGCATAGGTGCCAAAAATAACCTTTTATTATGCCGAATACATATCCGATACGTGTTTTTCCCTTTGGCGCAGGCAAGCTTTGTTGACTAGCATAGATCTACTTTGCACGTTATATTTGAATCCAGCAATTCTGTTTTGATTGAGGGATTCGAGAATAGCTGTGATTTTGCCGTCTTTTAATCAAGAGACTTTCCAAAACTATTCCATACCTCTCAACTTTTTATTTTTCTGAACATGAGCGCAAATGCAGGTGGTAAGCGAGCAAAGAGGGGAGGTAGCACATGGAGGTAGTGGTACAACTTAAAAAAACCCCACAACGAGAGAAAGGTGCTCCTACCAGTGTGGCGACAACAGCATGCCAGCGGATCCGTCAGTTGCAGGACCGTACGGCCTGCATCGCAGGGTCAGGGCCACTGTGAATTTCCGCAGCAACGGAACAGCGTCGCCAATCTGTTCTTCAGTGGTTAATGCAACCTGCATCCAGCAGTAACCTCCTGTCCCTCCCAGTCACACGCCTCAAATGTCGTTCATCAAGCTTCACCGATCCGTCAAAACATGAAGCAGTCCCAAATTCATCTCGTGTACCAACACTGCCTGATGGATAATCATTTTCTGAAAGAACCTCTTTGATGACAAAAATGCGGTTGGTCAGCAGGCATGTTAAAAGATCAAGAGGCCAAAGAGGATGTTTCTCTGCTCTGACGCCAGTGAATGATGGCCATCGAGGAGGAGAGGAAAGCGGTCAATGGCAATACATCCCGGGCGGTCCGGCAACGCCTTGCAGTTCCTCGTGCTTGTAAGCCCACTGCTACCTGGATGCAGAATTTCAGGACGACGAAGTCACATGTGTTTCTGATGAATGATGACGACATTGCGGATCCAACATGGTCCTTTTCAGCAGAAATCTGCTTGCAGAGCGCTCATCACTAGACGAGGAGGAAGACGATTGGGTAGTGTCAGTACGGGTTCCGCCTTCAAAAAGGGAGGAGGGCGGTCCGCAGAAGTGATGATATGATTCCGCCAGCACGGTCAGCGCAAACCCGCTCCTAGTTATTGCCGCTCAAAAAGGTCAGGGACCTGTCAAGCCTGGGCCTTCTTTGAGCAAGCCTCTGATTACCCAGCGATGTCATATGCGCCTTTGCGTACACGCATAAGTGAGGCAAGCAACCTTAGTGGTAAACCACAACATGTCTAGTCACATGAGCGATGCATGAGTTGGAAAATGGATGCAACACTTGGCAAAAAAGGCCAGACCGACGCGGGCCCTCCAACCACAGTCACACCCTCTGTCTCCGCCTTTCCTCCGCCACCACCAAAGCGTTCCTCACGCTGCCATGGTCCTCTCGGGTCATGATCAGGATCAGCCTCCGCTTCAGCCTCCACCGCGCCCGAGTACCACAGCCCACCAGAGACCCATCCTAACCCCTTTCCTTCCGCCAGTTTGACGAACTGCACCTCCGAACAGCCGGCCAGTCTAGCAGCCAGCCTTCTTTCTTCCAGGTTTGCCGAGCAGGAAGAACACTTTAAAAACCAAACCATCCCAAAGCCAAAAGCCTGAATGTCGGCATGCCAGGCTTTTGCCTTGGAAACTGTTGCCTTTACGTCTGGTGGACGAAGGTTTCCGCCACGTCATGGCCTTGCCTGCCCCCAATACCAGATGCTGAGCCGGCATTTCTTCTGCCAGAAAAGCCTTCCTGCCCTGGCCAGCCACGTGTCATCTAAAAGTTCAAGGCGCGTTGTCACGCATATTTGCTGGAAAAAGTCATCTGACCACCGACACATGGACTGTAAGCACGGCCAAGGCCGGCAATATCTCTGTGACAGCTCACTGGGTGAGTTGGGTGGAGTCCATGGGGTTGAAGGTGGCTTCAGGCTCTGCGCACGGTCTTCCAACCGCAGGGATGGTTGCAGGGTCATTCCCCCATGGTCTCTGGGGGCATCACGTGCCAGAGAAACCAGCGCCGTGTTGATAATTAATCTGCCTTGGAGACCTTCCACACACAGTCACGGAGCTGGGCTGTCTAAGCAACGAGACGCCGAGCGGCTGGCTGGGTGACAAGAACTTTGTTCAGGCAAGGTGGTGTGCCGATAACGGGCGATATCTGCTGGCCGCCCATTAAGATCGGTAGGTGGAGCACATCCCTTCCGGCACATGTCATGAACCTTGTCGTCCAGAAATTTCTAAAGAAGTACCGGGTCTGCGACCTGCATGTTGCTGAGGAAGGCTCCGCAAGTACTAAGTTCGCACTTCCGC
>JAODAL010045847.1:0-15000 GCA_025379985.1 Phyllomedusa bahiana | reverse complement strand
AAAAAAATCAACAGACCATTCACTATCCCTGTCTTGCACCACGGCATGACCTTAAACCTGCATGACCACATATAAAAAGTGCCAGGAAGGCAGATGATTTGAACCTCATCTTACTTGAAAACTGGACATTGATTATCCCTGTGTCCTGGAACGCAGCATGAAGCCCAAACCTTGAAGGACCAACGAAGATTAAATAAGTTCCGGAAAAAGGAGTCTTTTCCAACCAACCATTTTAGTTGAATGGACATTGGACTATACCTGATCCTGGACCGCAGTATGACCATTAAACCTGTCTGACCCAAATTAAAAATCCTTGTGAGGAAATGGAAGGTTTGATCACCCTTGTAGTTGAACTGGACATCTAACTATATCTGTCCTGTACCGCCAGTATGACCATTAAGGCTGTTGAAAACAGATTAAAAAGTGTGGGAAAAGGACGCCGTCCTTTCCCTCAACCCCAACACCCATTTTAGCTTGCAACTGGCACATTGAATTATACCTGTTCTGTACCACAGTATGACCATTAAACACTCGCTACGACCCAACAGATTAAAAGTGCCGGAAATGGGTAGTCTTTCAACCACCATTTTAGTTTAACTGAATAGGACTATACCTGCTCCTGGGCCACAGCATGACCCCTTAACTTGTTTGTCCCACAGATCACAAAGTGGCACTATGCTATTTTTGTACAGTGGACTGTTCATTTAGTATATTTTTTGGTAAACTGACATTTGTTACAGAATTTATTTAGGGAAGTTTTATTTATAGTTTTACATTATTATCCATTTTGCTTTTCTTTTCAAGTGTGATAACATGACCAACATACAGCCCTCCCTCCAGTTTTTTAAATGTATTTTTTAAAAGTGTAGATGTGTAATCTCGGCCTTCAACACAACAATAAGTAATAAAAATGTTCCTAATCATCCCCAAAACACTTTCTTAGTTGAGAGCCATTCGCCCTCTGGCTTATTGATGATGATTAGCCAATCAATTCATGGTTTCATTTTCCTCCAAATACCTTATTCAGGTGTTTGGGCACAGGAATCCCCCTGGAGATCAAATGATGCGACCCGTAGTGGGGACTCCAGCCCCAGAAAAATTTACAGCCTCAAATTGTTGGCAATTTGTTACAGCCCTAGCGAGGCCTTTTTGCGACCACTACTTAACCTCACAGAAATCACTTTTTCAAAATCTGATTTTTTAGAGAAATTTGAAGCTCTCCTGATTGCCCCTAACGGTGAGAGCAGTGCTGCCGTCAAGCCATCTGTTAACCACGGAGGTCCAGCTGCAGGGCCAGACTTACATTGGGTGTGAGGCGACGGAGCCCAGGCTAGCGTTGTCATCTATTAACACGGTAAGTCCAGCTGCAGGGCAAAACTTACAGTGGGTGTGGCTGAGAAGCCCAGGCTAGCGTCTGTTCATCTATTAACACACGCAGGTCAAGCTGCAAGGCCGGATGTTACAGTTGGGTGTGGTGAGAGCACAGGCTGGCGTCCGTCATCTATTAACACGTAAAAAAGCCCTTATGAGGCAGCAACGAAAACAGTCGTGATGCAAGCAGACGTGCCGGAAGGGGAAGTGTGAGGTAAGACCCTCCAGCCTTCCTCAGTACACAGTCAAGACCTGGGCTAGGCTTGCTCCTCCGTATGAGTGCGGACCAATTGAGCTTCACTTGGAATAACGGTGGTAACACTCAGTTCAAACCAGGTCCCCTTTTTTTTGGCATTCTTTTCGTTCTCATTTTACTCACCGTGCTGGAGGAAATTGTCTCTGTTCTTTGTTTCTGGTCGCTGCTCCATACTCCATGTCCTCTGAATAACCTACATCCTGGTTAAGTTTACCAGTACCTCCCTTTGTACAAATCAGAGGAATTTTTTTTAGAGCTATTTTGTACATGCAAGTTTTTTAGTAGTTTAATTCTAGAAAACACATTTTTAAATAGGATGAATCCCACCCTGTCATTGTTTCTCTTTTTTCTAATTGTATTAAATGGGTTGTCTCATACAGGGATAGTAGCTATGTTAAATATCTTGCAAAAAAACAAGTCCTTTTGACATATGTGTCCATTAAACTGCATGCTCATAAACCTATTCCTGTTCTTTAACTGCCCATTACCCTGAGCACTCTTGACCAAATTGTTGAGAACAAATGTCTGTTAGAATCACATTTTTTATCAATGGACTGTAGTCAATTCGCTGTATGGTCACCAGCAAAATGCCCCCACAAATTCAAAAACAAGGACATTGAGCACTTATGACAATTCGTTGAAGAACAAATGTCTGTTTGAAGCAAAAACTTTTATTATAATAGGACCTGTGCTGATATTGCTGCATTTCTCAACGGCAGCTTGACCAAAAAAATATTTAAAAATGACTACTCAGTCACTGTTAAAAATTGTGAGGGAGAAATGTCACTTAAAAGCCACATTTCTGTTCCAAAGAACCATGATTATAGCTGTATCTCACAGCAACATGACCTCAAAAAATTATAAATATCACTATCAACCTGTGGTGACTACAAAATTGCTGGATTCAAATTTAACTGCAAGGTGGCTCTATCAACAAAGCTGGACTGGGCAAAAGTGAAAAAACACGTATCTGAAATGTATACAGATAATAAAAGGTATTTTTGGCACCTATCAATTCACCTGTGGTGACTACAAAATT
This sequence comes from Phyllomedusa bahiana, assembly GCA_025379985.1. Taxonomy (NCBI): domain Eukaryota; kingdom Metazoa; phylum Chordata; class Amphibia; order Anura; family Hylidae; genus Phyllomedusa; species Phyllomedusa bahiana. The sequence goes on along the minus strand of JAODAL010045847.1, from coordinate 12,334 downwards.
GCTGGATTCAAATTTAACTGCAAGGTGGCTCTATCAACAAAGCTGGTCTGCGCCAAAGTGAAAAAAAACACGTATCTTAAATGTATACGGATAATAAAAGGTATTTTTGGCACCTATCAATTCACCTGTGGTGACTACAAAATTGCTGGATTCAAATTTAACTGCAAGGTGGTTCTATCTACAAAGCTGGACTGGGCAAAAGTGAAAAAGAACACCTATCTGAAATGTATACAGATAATAAAAGTGGAGTTTTGCACCTAACACATAGACCTGCAGTTACTAGAAACGATCTGTATCCTAATATAAGTTCAGGGTGCCCAATATCAAAGTAATATTTCAACAGAAAACTGTTAATAATAAAGCTATTGCAATGCAATGTCTACACTAAGTCTGGGTGCACAATATCCAGTATTCTTTAAAGACCTTGTCTGTGTTCGCCCGCGGGGCCCTCCTCCTGCTCCCCCCCGTGACTTTACAGCGGTAGATGCTCCTTTAAATTTCTCTGCCTAACTACCTAAAATCTGAAAATCTCTGATCTAACTAAGTTCTAAGGATCACAGCTAAAAGTAGAGCTATTTCTGTGAACAAATAGAATAATTTCGCTGAGCTGTTTGCACAGAGGCAAGGCGCACGTCCTACTCCTTTGAGATACTGACACACACTGATCATGAACAGGAAGGGCTGTTCTATGTAAAACGAGGTCATGTGATTTTTTCCAGCCAATTGCAACCATACAAATCCCAGTCATGACGTCGCACACAACAGCTCACCCTGCTCTATTCTGCAAGCTGATTTGCTGGCCGCCAAAATGGACAGGGAAGCGCCGGAATAATGGCGCGATAGTAATTGTTTATGCACAGATTTGAACCTAAATTATCGCGTGATCTAAAAAATCCGATCAACGTAAATACCGTGCCGATTTCAACTTTGTCGTAATAATCGCTCAACACTAATTGCGACCATTACTTCCGATCTGGCTCTCTCTATTGCCAATTCTCAAGATCTGGCACCTAGTAACACTCCTGCAGATAAATGATTTGTGCCCCCAAATCTCTGTCTCCAGGTGCTGGGGGAGATTCACTGCTCTGTATTAGCAGGACATCCAGGTATCGCTGGTACTAAATACCTTCTGTCAAGATCTTACTTACTTCAACAAGATTAGGCTGCAGTACCATTGGTGGCAGTAAGTACATAACAATGGGAAACATCGAGGTTCAGTATAACAGGACTTAGTACATTTGGTGGTTTAGGCATTTAAAAAATAAAGATTTGTAGGGCTACAAGGAGGAGGAATAAGAGTTCTATGCAGTGCACATCATGGTCATACAGGTGTATATTTCAAAATAAATTCAGCCGTGAGACTTGTAAATCTAGCTGTTGGCAGCAGTAGAATACAATTTGTAGAAGCAGCAGGAACAGGAACTACAAGCATGAGATGTAGTGTAGTTTAAATGTGTATTTCACATTGACAAGTAGACGTGCTACAGTTTTCTAGTCAGTGACATTGGCAACCGGGGCAACAAAATGTTCAGAGATCCATGCATGATTCATTTTTATAAATGTCAAATGATCCACATTGTCAGGGAAAAGACGGATATGTCTGTCAGTTTTTACCCGCCAGCTGTGCCGAATGTGCGCTCCGAGATAACACTGACTGCTTGGCAGGATAAAACTTCTATGGCATGTCGAGTAGTGTTGGTCGAACCATACGCGAAAAGTTTCAACTACTGGTTTCTTCTTGAAAATTTTTTTGAGGTCCCACAAGGTCATTTTTGATGTTTTGTGGGTTTTGTGTATTTCTGCATAATACACCATTAGCAAATTTCGTATAGAAATAAATCTATTTCAAATACTGGTTACTTATTTCAACTTTTGGCGGTAGAGTTCTTACATAACAGACCATTACCCAATCTCCCATAGAAAGAAATGTATTTGAAATTATGGTTGTTTGCTGTAAATTATTCGGATTGAAGAAAAGTTTTGCAGTTTTGTGGGTTTAGTAATTGTATAACACACCATCTCATAATCTCCTATACAAACAAATATATTCTAAATAGTGCTTGGTTGGTGAAAATCAGTTTTGGGGGTGAAATATCTTTCAAATATACCGTGTGTTGTTGTCATACAGATATATATCCAGGAAATAGAGTTCTCTCTGTTGCTTAATCAACGCCAAAAAGTGTAATTTTGCTAGATTTTAAGTCCACAAAATGCTGAAATATTCCAGTGCGTTATTGTGTTCCATATATACAGTGAGGAAAAAAAGTATTTAGTCAGCCACCAATTTTGCACGTTCTCCCACTTAAAAAGATGAGAGAGGCCTGTAATTGATATCATAGGCAGACCTCAACTATGAGAGACAAAGGGTGACATGTTAGAAAAGTGGCGTTTCCACACCAGTTTTAGGTGCATTAAATCAGTGTAAAGCGCGCCAGAAAGTCCGAGTCTCTCAAAAATCTGGCGCCAGGTATACCTTGCATAGAAAACTTAATGCGCCTAAAAAGGCATGTTGCGCAAATCGCGGCACGTGGCATATCACTGGTAGTGTATGTAATGCGCATATTGAGGCGCATTGCGTGGTGGAGGCGCACAGCACACTATTTTTAGGCGCATTACAATGTGTCGTGCCCGGCGTATAATACGTCTAGTTTTGGTGTACAACAGTTCATTTACATCAAGAATATGGCGTCAAAAGTGGTTTGCCACAAAATAGACCAAAAAAACTGGCGTTGGCGTGTTGGGAAATGTCGCCCAAGATGAGAAAAGAAATCCAGAAAATCACAATGCTGGTATGTCGGCCCATTCCTCCATGCAGATCTCCTCTAGAGCAGTGATGTTTTGAGGCTGTCGCTGGGCAACACAGACATTCAACTCCCTCCAAAGGTTTACTATGGGGTTGAGATCTGGAGACTGGCTAGGCCACTCCAGGACCTTGAAATGCTTCTTACGAAGCCACTCCTTTGTTGCCCTGGCGGTGTGCTTGGAATTAGTGACGAGCGACTGCTAAAAAAAATCGAGATCGAGTCGAGTCGACTATAGAGTCAATGGGAGAAGATGATCAGGTTAATTTTTATACCCAAACAGGTGAGGACAAGCTGGAGTCCCCTGCACCTAACTGCGATGCTCATCCTGGAGAGTCCCCTCCTAATACGTTGCAGGGTTCTTGGGGCGGCGTCAGGGCTAAGGCGCTGCAGTGGCCCTTCCCTCCGTCTGCTCCTTATAGCCACCGCTCAAAGCCTCCTGTACCTGGCACTGTAACCAGTCTAGAATGTCCGAGTTCATTTTGCCATCTGCACGTGCATCGCTTCATCTATCTCAGACTTGCGCATTGGGTATATTAGGACACCGAAACATACAAGCGAAACGTGCACTGTCCTGGGCATGTGAATTGCGCATTAAAGTACGCCGAAGCAGGCGCGTTCATTTAAACTTACATTACACAGTCCAGTCAGCAATGTGCCTTCATTCTGATTGGATTGGGATACCTGGAGGTGGGATGAACCCCAGATAAGTGTACTCAGTGTTTACCATACACACATTACTATACTAAAGAAGATGTTTTTATTTCAGTGTGATTTATCCAACTCAGGTTGGAAACCATTTGCATTTATGTTTGCTTTGGGTTTTCTTCCATCTGGATATATTAAGCCTGTGTATGTTTAGTACATATGAACCCTACATATATTGTTGCTTGCTTTCTTTGGGCAAGAATTGTCTTTATGAATCTGTTGTCTATATCAGGTGATCCAAATCACTAATTTGGAATGTGGGAGTTATTGACTGATATTCATAAGGCAAAAACTACCTGTGTGATATTGCTGTACATATCAGGCCACTTATATCTCTCACTTGGAATGTGAGAGTGAGTGTGGCTTTTATCATTAATCACCTGACAATATCTTGATATATACTTATTCTTATGGTGGGACCCCGTATTTTGTCTCCCCAGATACTAAATCGAGATACAGTATATTCAGAGTTGGACTCCATAGATTGGGGGTGCCCCTAACGGGTCGACTACTCTGCCGTTAGGCATGGATCTCTAGGAAATATGTCCTATTGTCTTTATAATCTGGGAGTGGTCATATGCAGGATCTCATGGTGTCTAGTATTCCCCAAAATTTGGGATCTTTCCACTAGTCAGGTGTTATAGGAGAATAATCCCTTGGTTGTGACTAGTGTTGAGCGATTGCGTTGGCTATCGAGATCGATCGATAGTCGATAGTCGGCCGCTATCGATAAGGTTTTTCGATACTGAGCATCGATTATGAGCGATTACCATTAAAGTCTATGGGAGAGCAACAACACCTTCATTATTACACCCAAACAAGGCTGGAGAAGCTGAAATTAACATCCACAACAGTCAAATGGATACGTGCTACATCTTAGGCAACACACTTAGGTTATAAAAGTCACAGAAAAAAAGTCACAGACCATTCACTATCCCTGTCTTGTACCACAGCCTGACCCTTAAACCTGCATCACCCACAAATTAAAAAGCGCCAGAAGGCAGTATGATTTGAACCATCATCTTACTTGAACTGGACATTGAATATCCCTGTCCGGGAACGCAGCATGAGCCCCAAACCTGCATGACCCCCAGATTTAAAAAGTGCCGCAAAAAGGAGTCTTTCAACCACCATTTTAGTTGAACTGGACACTAACTATATCTGTCCTGTACCGCAGAATGACCATTAAACCTGTCTGACCCACAGTTTAAAAAGTGCCGGAAAAAGGAGTCTTTCAACCACCATTTTAGTTTGACTGGACTTTGACTTTACCTGGCCTGGGCCACAACATGAGCCCAAACACTGCATGACCCCCCACATTTAAAAAGTGCGGAAGAAAAGGTGACTTTCATCCCCATTTTAGTTTCACTGGATCATTGACTATAACTGTCCTGGGCCACAGAATGAGCCCAAAACCTGCATGAACCCACATTTACAAAAAAGTGCCGGAAAATGTAGTCTTTCAACCACCATTTTAGTTTCACTGGACATTGACTATACCTGTCCTCGGGCCACAAGCATGAGTCCCCAACTCCTGATGACCCCCACATTTAAAATAGTGCTGGGAAAAAGGAGGTGTTTTAAACCACCATTTTAGTTTCACTGGAATTGACTATACCTGTCCTTGGCCACAGCATGAGCCCAAACCTGCATGACACTCCCACATTTAAAAAGTGGGAGGAAAGGAGACTTTCAACCCAACAATTTTAGTTCTCTGGACATTGGACTTACCTGTCCTGGGCCACAGCTTGAGCCCCAAACCTGCATGACCCCACATTTAAAAAGTGCCGGAAAAAAAGGAGTCTTTCATACCACCATTTTTAGTTACTGGAATTGACTATTCATGTCTGGGCCACAGCATGAGCCCAAACCTGCATGACCCCCCACATTTAAAACAGTGCTGGAAAAAAGGAGTCTTTCAAACCACCATTTTTAGTTTCACTGGAACATTGACTATTACCGTCCTGTGCCGCAGCCTATGACCTAGGGCCAGATTTACAGTTGGGTGCGGTGAAAGACCAGGCTGGCGTCCGTCATCTTTAACACGCAGGTTAAAATGACCTTGATGAGCACAGCAACGAAAACTGTCGTGCTGAAGAGAGTGCGGAAGCGGATGTGTGAGAACTCCTGCCTTATTCTGTACTCAGTTCAATTCTCTGGGTAGCGGCTTGCCCCTCCGTATGAGTGTGGACCAATTGAGCTTTCACTTGGAAATATGGTTGGTAAACGCTCCTGTTACCCCTGGTGACCTTTATCTTGGCATTCTTTTTTCTCATTTTATCAACGTGCTGGAGGAAAATGGTCTCTGTACTTTGATCTTGTCTGTGCTCCATACTCCATGTTCTCTGAATAACCTACAGCTGGTCAAGTTTCCTGTACCTCCCCTTGTACTATTCAGAAGGAAGTTTTTTACCAGCAATTTTGTTACATGCAAGTTTTTTAGTACTTTAATTCTAGAAAACACCAATTTTTAAAATAGGATGGTATCCCACCATGTCTTTGTTTTCTTTTTTATCTATTGTATTAAATGGGTTGTCTCAATACAGGGATTGATAGCTATGTTAAAAAAGAACTTGCAAAAACAAAGGTTCATTTTGCATATGTGTCCATTAACAGTGTCCTACCGTATTCCAGTTTTCTGACAGCACCATCACCTTGAAAGCCACTCTTGAAATTGTGAAGAAACCAAGTGTCTGTTAGAAAATCATTTTTTTAGGAATAGGCTGTAGTATGCTGCATGTCTCAGCAAAATGCCCCAAAAAATTCAAAAGCATGACCCTTGAGCACTTGGGGTCAAATTTGAAGAACAAATGTCTGTTTTAGAAACAACATTTTTTAGAAATTGGGACCTGTAGTATAGCTGCTGGCACAGCAAAATGCCCCAAAAATTCAAAGCATGACCCTTGAGCCTCTTTGGTCAATTGTGAAGTAATAATGTCTGTTAGAAAACAACATTTTTTTATAAAGGATCTGTGAGTATTGCTGCTTTCACGCAGCATGACCAAAAAAATTATAAAAATGGATTCTCAGCCCTACCTGTAAAAATTGTTGAGGAGGAAAATGCCACTTGAAGCCACATTTCTATCCAAAGGCATAATTAAGCTGTATCTCACAGCACATGAACCCCAAAAAATTCTAAATATGACTTCTCAGCCACTATTAAAAAAATTTGTGGGGAGAGAGAAAATGCATTAGAAGTCTCATTTCTGTTCCAAAGGACATTGATTATTGCTGTATCTCACCAGGCATCATGACCTCAAAAACCATTGGACAATGCGAAAACTTCTTAAGATAAGTGAGGTAAATGGAATACGGTGAGTGTTGTCATGAAACTTGCTGGTCTTTTACAGTCTCCTCACAGCATGACCATCAAATTGAACTGTGGGAAAGAGAATAAAAATTGCAGTAGAAATGTCATTAAAAAAAAAAGTTTTCAAGGAGGAACATTTCTGTTTGAAAAAGGATATGTGTAGCTAGACGGCAAAACTAATCGTTTCCTCGGCAATTTGGGGCCACAACATATCAGAGATCCATGCCTGATTCATCTTGATGAAGTCAAAACGATCCTCATTATCTGTAGAAAAGCGGATGCGTTAGTCTGTTAATGACTCCTCCAGCTTGTGCTGAAGTCGCACAGATATGATGCTGGCTGCTGGGCAGGACAACACCTCTTATGGCGTGACGAGCTCAGCTCGGGCCATTCGTCCATTTTGGTACCAGAAGTCTATTGGGTCCGGAACACATGCAAAAAACATCGGGGTGTTGCGACGCAGATAGTCGTTGCACATGATCTTAAGCTGCATCTCTGGTTTGTTGGATGTGTGCCCTGCATTGCATGCGTTGGTGAGGTGGTAAACAAAGATGGCCAGAGGTCACCCATTAGCTTTCTGCACCTCTGCCATGTGCTTGCCGAACGACTACTTGGCACTCTACTGCTGTCACGTCGTGATGTTGTTCCCACCGTGACATATTGGGGGAAACTGTGAAGCTGACGCAAAAGAATGCTCCAGTTGATCAATCAGCAAGGTCTCCATTTCCTGCATTTTACTCTATATTTGGGTGGGTGGATGGAAAGTGCTGATTTTTGTTTTGTACCAGGGATCAGGAGGGTGGCACCCAGTAACTGTTGTTCATTTTGATGCCTTAATGCGAGGATCATGTGGAGGAAATGGAGCATCCAAGCACTCATGTGGAAGAGTTGGAGCCTTGATTTCCAAGCCTTGGGTTCGAGGGGCCTAGCATAACTGATCTTCCTCATCTTCCTCCTCCGCCTCAAGTCGCGCCAACCTCTTTCCAAGGCAGGGACGTCGGTACCATCGGTGTCTAGGAATACCTCCTCCTCTCTCCTCCGCTGCCTCCGGCCAGCTTTCAACACATCCCTGGCTTTGCTGAAGATGATGCACCAGAGAGGATGATGCGACAACCTAGCACTAGCTTGGACCCCGAACATACTGGCTATGAAGAACCGTTTGATAATTGTGAATATACTGTCGGGCCTTGTGGATTGACGGAGAGAGAAAGGCAGCGTGTCCGCATCTGTGTCCGTCTCCTCGTCCATCGCTGGGGGGACCTGTTGTTTCAGAATGTCCAACGATCGTACAGAACTAGATCACCACAAATGTCATGTGAAAGGGCATTGTCACGCACTGACCGCTTTTTGTTGGCTTCTTCAAAACTGGCAGGATGGTGCAGAGCTCTTTCTCCTGCCTCCACTCTCGGTGGTTGAACACCCGAGGTTCCCTGTACCGCTGCTTGTCAGGCCTGGTGTCACTTCGTACTGGTAATGGCATTGCGCTGTTGCTGGCCACATTGCTGGAGCATGTGTGAGGGTGGAATTCCAGCGTGTTGCCACAGTCAACAAGTGGTCGGTTGACGGGGAGGCCCGAAGCTGACGCTGCAACGCAGCTGGCGGGAGTAGCAGGGTGGAACGGGAAGTGCGATACTCAGACCTCGAGCCTTTCTTCAGCAGGTGTCCAGCCCGGGTAGCCTCTTTAGAAATTTCTGGACGACAAAGGGTCTCATAACATTCTGTGCAGGCAAGGGATGTGCTCCAGCCTACCGATTCTTAAGGGCGGCCAAGCCAGATTTCGCCGTTTATCGCACCCACCTTGCCTGGCACATGGTTCTTTGTCACACAGACCAGCGCTTCGGTCTCGTTTGCTTAGAGCGTCCACAGCTCCGGACCTGTGTGTGGACGGTCTCCCAAGGCAGATTAATTTCAACACGGCCTAGGTGTCTATGGGCACGTGATGCCACTAGAGGGACCTTGGGCGGAAAGAGCCTGCACCAATCCCTGAGGTTTTGAAAGAGCGTGCGCCGAGCCTGTGAGCCACCTCACCCAGAGACATCCACCAAGCTCACCCAGTGAGCTGTCACAGAGATATAGCGGGGGGGGGGGGGGGGGGGACCTTGGGCCGTGTATTAACTATTCAATGTGTCGGTGGTGAGATGGACTTTCGGACACAGATGCGACAAACGCGCTTGTGTATTTTAGATGACACGTGCCGGCCAGGGGCAGGGACGGGTCTTCTTCTGTCAAAGAAAAGGCCTTGCTCGGCATCTGGTATTGGGGGGCAGGGAGGGCCCATGAACGTGGCGGGAACCCATTGTGTCACCAGACGGAAAGGCAACATTTCCCAAGGCCAAAAGCCGCGGCAATGCCGACCCATTCAGGTTTTGGCTTTGGGATGGTTTGGGTTAAGTGTTTCTTCTGTTCCAACTGGAAGACAGAAGGCTTGGCTTGCTAGACTGGTCCGCTGTTCGCGTGCAGGTCGTCAAACTGGCGGAAGGAAAAGGGTAGGATGGGTCTCTGGGTGGTGCTTGGTGGTTCTCGATGGCAGGACGGGTGGAGTGAAAGCGGAGGCCTGTTCTGATCATGGACTCTGAGAGACTTATGGGCAGCTGAGGAACGCTTGGTGGGTGGCGGAGGAGGAGGAGGCGGGAGACTGAGGGTGTGACAGATGGTTGGAGCCCGGGCGTCGGTCTGGCTTTTTTGGCAAGGTTCCCTCCATTTCAACTCATGCATTCGCTGATGTGACTAGTCATGTTGGTTGTGGTTAAACACTTAAGGTTTTCTTGCCTCTACTTATGGTTTACGGCAAAGGCTGGCATATGGACAATCGCTGGGGTGAATCGACGGCTTGCTCAAAGAAGGCCAGGCTTGAGAGTCCTGCGACCTTTTTGACAGGGATATAAAGCGAGGAGCGGGGTTTGCGATGACCGTGGTGGCGGAATCATATCTAGCGGGACTTCTGCGACCGCCCTCTCCTTTTTGTGGCGGGACCGTGATTGACACTACTACCTTCGTCGCTCCTCCTCGTCAATGATGAAGCGCTCGCAAGCTAAATTCTGCGAGAAAAAGACAGGTTGGTGATCCGCAATGTCCGTCATTTCATCATCATCAACACAGGTGACTGGTCGTCATGATTTTCTGCATCAGTAAGTGCGGGCTAAAGCATGGAGGCACTGCAAGGCGTTGCGGACGCCCGTGGATTTTTTGCCGATTTGACCGGCTTCCTTCACTTCCTCTGATGGCATCAGTTAACTGGGCGTCAGAGCAGACTAAATCATCCTCTTGAATCTTTTAACATGCCTTCTGACCCCAACCGCATTTTGTCATCAAAGAGGTCTTTCAGACAAATGGATTATCCACAGTGGTGGGGTACACGAGTTGACCATTTGGCTGCTTCATGGTTGGACGGGATGCTGATAATTCTGATGACGACTTTTGTTTGGCCGTGACTGGTGATAGCGGACGAGGAGGTTAAAGACAGCTAGATGCGAGGTTGCATTTACCATGAAGGACCAGATTGGCGACGATGTTCGTTACTTAGATCTCCCACAGGGTCCTGACCCCAGCGATTGACAGGGCCTGAGGGTCCTGCAACTGACGATCCGCTGGCATGCGTGTTGTCGCCAGCACTGGAAGGAGCACCTTCTCTCATACTCTCTCCTCCTTGGCTACCCACCCTCTTTGCTCGCTTACCACCGCATTTCGCTCCATGTCAGAAATATAAAAATTTGGAGAAGGTATGGAATAGTTTTGGAAAGTCTCTTATTAAAAGACGGCAAAATCACAGCTATTTCTAATCCCTTCTAATCAAAACAAAATTGCTGGATTCAAATTTAACTGCAAGGTGTTCTATCAACAAATCTGGACTGGGCAAAAGTTCCAAAAAAAAAACGTATCTGTTTATGTTTTGGTATAAAATAAAGATTTTTTGCACCTTTCAATTCACTGTGGTTGTGTAATAGAATTGATGTTTTAAGATTACGTTGATGCATGCGTCAAATGAAACAGTACTGGGTGCGCCAAAAGTCAAAAAACACGTAACTGTTATGGTTTTGTATAATAAACTGTATTTTTTGCACTTTTCAATTCACTTTGGTGAATATAGAATTGCGTTTAAGATTTTACGTAGTTGCTGCAGTCAATGAAACAGTACTGGGTGCGGCAAAGTCATAAAAAACACGTAACTGTTTGTTTGAAATAATATAATCAGGTATTTTTTGCACCTTTCAATTCACCTGTGGTGAATATAGAATTGCTGTTTTAAGATTTTCGTAGATGCTGCGTCATCTGAACAGGACTGGTTGCGCAAAAGTCAAAAATCACCTAACTGTTATGTTTTGATATAATAAACGATATTTTTTGACCTTTCAATTCACCTGTGGTGATTTAGAATTGCTGTTTTAAGATTTACGTAGTGATGCCTGCTGTCATATGAAACATGCTGGGTGTTGCAAAAAGTCAAAAAACACGTAACTGTTTGTTTTGATATGATAAAGGTATTTTTTGCACCTTTCAATTCACTGTGGATGACTATAGAATTGCACTGTTTTAAGATTTACGTAGATGCTGCTTTCAATGTAACAGTATGGGTGCCAAAAGTCTAAAAAAACAGTAACTGTTATGTTTTGATATAATAAATGGTATTTTTTGCACTTTCAATTCACCTGTGTGTGAATATAGGATTTGCGTTTTAAGATTTACGTTAGATGCTGCGTCAATGAACAGTATTGGGTGCGCAAAGTCAAAAACACGTAATGTTTGTTTTGATATAATATAAACGGTATTTTTTGCACCTTCTATTCATGTGGTGTATTATAGAATTGCTGTTTTAAGATTTAGTAGGATGCGCGTCAATGAACAGTACTGGGGTGCCGCAAAAGTCAAAAAATTCACGTAACTGTTATGTTTTGATATAATAAATGGTATTTTTGCACTCTTTCAATTCACCTGTGGGTGAATATAGAAATTGCTGTTTTAAGATTTACGTAGATGCTGACGGTCAAATGACAGTATGGGTGTGCAAAAAGTCAAAATACACGGTAAAACTGTTATGTTTTATATAAATAAACTGTATTTTTGCACCTTTCAAATTCACCTGTGGTGAATATAGAATTGCTGTTTTAAGATTTACGTAGATGCTGCGTCAATGTACCAGTACTGGAGTGGCCAAAAGTCAAAAAACACGTAAACTGTTATGTTTTGATATAAGAAACTGTATTTTTTTTTGCACATTTCAATTCACTGTGGTGATATTGAATTGCTGTTTTAAGATTTAGTAGATGCTGCTCATGATCAGTACTGGGTGCGCAAAAGTCAAAAAACACGTACCAGAGAGGTTTGTTGTGATATAATAAACGGTATTTTTTGCACCTTTCAATTCACCTGTGGTGAATATAGAATTGCTGTGTTTTGATTTACTTGAGATGCTGCGTCAAAGACAGTACTGGGGTGCGCAAAATTCAAAAAACACGTAATGTTATGTTTTGATATAATAAACGGTATTTTTGCACCTTTCAATTCACTGTGGGTGAAT
>JAODAL010045846.1:0-31535 GCA_025379985.1 Phyllomedusa bahiana | reverse complement strand
GGGGGTTTCAACGGGTTGTAAAAAGGGTTTTCCTGAAGTCTTCACCGATTTTAAAAGACATTCAAAAAATGGCCAGGAAACTGGAAAGCACTTCACCCTTTCCCTTTCAAACCCAGGCACAGCCCCTTTGGGTTGCACAGCAAACAGCCTCCCCCAAACAACGTGAATGCGATGTTTCCCCCCGTTGGAATTCCAACCGAATTGTTGGGACCGACTGTATAAACAGAGAAAGGCCTTGGGTTTTTGGGTTTATCGGGCGGAACGGATACCCCCCCGTGTAACTTTGATGTCAGCCAGTGGCACTCATGCGGACACCTGCCGTCTGCTGAGGCCGTTTGAGGGGCACGTTATTTGTCAGCGTCAGGATTAGGGGTAAATAACCCCTTACAATGCTTCAGTCCGGAAAGATGTAAAAAAATCTGTCTGGGGGGGGACTGGAAGTGGAAACTGCATCTCGGGCCCACAGACCCGGGTGGGGCTAACGGGGAGGAGGACTTGAAACACAACATTATCTGATGAATTTAGTGGTTTTTCTCCCGGGTGACAGGAGAGGTAGCAGGAGCAGCGGGAGGGGTGAGGAATGAGGAAGATGGGGAGCTGACCCGCAAGCACCGTGGCAAAAACGTGGAGATGGAGGAAGGGAGATCCCAGAGTCACTTTCAGATGGCCCGCAGCAGCTGATTTGCCGGGCTAGTGACAGCCAATAGTCACCACCCGGAGGGGTTGACTTCTGGCTCTCCCCTCTTGGACCCTCGTACCAGTCCAAATGGGAGCCTTTTTTTCAGCTCCCTGAGAGGGAGGAAAACTCAAATACTAAAAAAAATCCTCCGTAGTCATTGGCCTGCTAGTGAGCGTTGGACCCCCTTTTTGTCCCCACCTTCACATCTGTCATTGTCCCACTCTCTAAACCTCTACTGCTGGGGGGCCCGTGACCTCCACACTCTGTCTTTTTGGCCCAAACTTGGGCCACTCCTCTTTTTTGGCCACCCCCAGAATGTCAGTCCCACCTATGATCAAATCTGTTGCTGTCCCCGTGACCTCCCACCTGTGATTGTCCACTCTGTGGCCTACTCTCGGGCCCAAAAGTGACCCTGTCTCAGGGGAACACCCGGGGTTTCCCTAATCTGTTTCCACCCCCACCTCTATGCTTTCACTAGTTTGTTGTCCCCTTCTTTTCCCCTTCCCAGAAGGGAAATGGGAAGGATCAGGTTTGCAGCCAAAAAGGAGTGGATACAGAAACAGAAGACTGAAATATCCAATTTACGGTCATTCTGTTTTGGAAAAAATCCTGTTTGATTTTGGCTTTAGCAATATGATGGAGTTTTTAAAGATTGAAAGGGGAACTGCGAGAAAGGAAGGGAAAAAATGATCAGAGACTCAACGCAAAATTTAATCCCGAACCCTCTCCACTCATTCGGGGGACCCTCATGTTCAGCGTTTTAACAAACGGTTCTGTCTTTCTGTCGGTTTAAAGCTCGCCCTCTGGAGTGACCCCCGCTGTGACGTCCCCTTTTGTTCTAGACCTTGCCCGGGCCCCCGTAAACCCGTTCTGTGTTCCTTTTAGCTATCGTAGGGTCTTTGCCCTCCTTTTTTTTTCCAGCTGTCGCTGTCATATTTTATCAGATTGCTTCCCCGCTTCAGTTTTTTGGGCAGTTTGCCCCGTAAATGCCCAGGGGAATTTTTCAGTGAAGCGATTTCTAAGAGCACGGCAGTATGTCGTGTCATACTAAAACCCGCATTGTATGAAACCAAACCAATTTTCCCTCTGCATATTTTGGGATGGTACAAAGTTTACAGCACCCTACAGTTCTCTGACAAAAATAGTTTTTTTTAATGCAATTCATCGCAAAATTTTTTGGGTCGAAACAAATTTTTGGGGAAAAAATTCGGCGAAGTGGGGCGAAGGGGAATTTTTTTGAAAAAATTTCCCCCAACTTAATGAAAACCCCTTTGGTGGTATGCTCTTATTGCAACATGATGCCATTTGGGGGGCCCAACTTTGTAATGACGGGCTGCGCCTTTTAAATCTGCTGTAAAAAAATCTTTATTGACCTTTTCTAAAAAGTATAAATTTGTTGCACTCCTTTCCTTAAACACTTTTAAGGTCCCAAAAAAACTAGAGGCTTTCGGGGGGCTTTTTAAAACACCACATTTTTAGAAGTAAACACTTTTTTGATTTTTTGACGGCCAAACCTGGTTAAAGGTAAATCTGCCGGCCGATTTGGTTGTTTTGGCACTAGCCCTGGGGGCTGTATGAAATGAACTGAAAGAAAATTTTCCAAAACTTTTTTATGCATTCTACATTTCCCTTAAAACTTTTCCCAGAACGGGCCCAGTCTTGAGGGTTTTAATAAGGGTCCCCCTTAGGGGTTATAGGTTTTCAAAAATTTCGAAGGCGGATAAAATAATTTTCACCAAGATCCCTTTAAACCCAAAAGGGGTTTGCGTTTCCCCTTGGTGCCAGGGTTCCGTTTTGGTGGCCCGGGGTTTTGATAATTACGGGGAGGGCCTGGTGATGACCCGGGTTTGGGGCCCCTTTACAAAACAGGGTTTAGGTGGGAGGTTCCTAAAGAAAAAGCTAAAGGGAAAAGGGAAACCTAAAAGGTTTTTTGTTCTTGGAAAATGTTATGTCATGGGCAACACAGAAAGACAGCGGGAGCTCGGGGAATAAAAAGGGGGGTTTTTCTCAAAAAAAGGATTTTTTTTTTAGGGAAAAGGGAGCTTGAAAAAAAAAAGTACGAAATTTGACTGGCTGGCGTTGCACCCACGGCCCCCGCAACGTCTAAGGGGCCCCGGGTATTCACCCCCCAGAAAACCCCACAAAGGCAAAATGGACTTGCTTGGAGGGGCCCGGCCGAGAGCAAAAGGGAACAGTTCACTGGCAGGTTTGTAGCCCAGGGATAGGCGGGGAAAGGTCGGGGGCAGGCGTCAGGAAAAGCGTTTTCAGGGGGGAAAAAGGCAGGGGTCAAAAACATGGAGAACAAAATTTTGTCGGGAAACCCTTTTTTTTTTTAAGACACGGGCACTGAGATCTGGCAAAAAAACAATGGGGGAAGTGGCCAAAAAAAAAACGGGGTCCGTCCCCTGTGATAACAGATATCGTTTTTGGGCTGGCCCTATAAATTTTTTAACTAAAACTCCACCCCCACAGGGGCTTAGGGGAGGGGGGGAACGCGCATGCTGGCTGAGGGGGAGAACAGGGGGAGCGGGGGAAAAGACGAAAAAAGGGGCCCTGAGGCGGGTTTCCCCACCGGGCCTGCACCCGGAAAAAGGGAAGGAACGGGTGGGGCCCCCCGCCCCGAAACCCCCCCCCTCCAAAAGGCCCCCTTTTTGGCCGGTTGGTAAAAAAACAGTAACCCCTTCAAGACCTTTTCCCGGCCCCAAAACCCCCTTTCCCCGTCCAAAAATTTTGAAAACCCTTTCCACCCAAAATTTTTCTGGGACAAAAACCCTTTTTTTATTTTAACTTCCCCCGACAACACAATCATTAAAGGAAGGAAAAGAAAACCCTTTCAGGAGAAGCGTTGAGGCCCCAACTTTTTTGAGAAAAGAATTTGGAAGGGCGGGAAAGAAACATCATAAGGGGGGAAAACAGAGTTGAAAAGCCACGGGGGTTAATCCGCTGCAGCACCCCAAAAGGACCCAGGAAACGAAAACCAAGCTTTTTAACTGGGGATTTTTAGCCAAAACATATTTCGAAAGGAAAACACACCTTTTCTCCAGGGGCAAAGAGGGGAGAAGGTTTCTTTTATCACTTGCCTCTTCATGCGGGGAAAATGCTAGTTGTAAAAATTTGCGGGTTTCACAAAAACCCTGCAAAAAGGGCCCCGGACTTGGCATCCAAAACAGGTCCCTCAGAGGGAAAATTGTTGAGGGGGAAAGGGGTTTGCCCCCTTTTTAAAAGGGAAAGGGGTTGAAGCACCCGCGAATCAAATTCAGGGGGGAAAAAGAAAAACCCCCCCAGGGTAAAAGGGGCGGTCCCATCTTCTTGACATGCAGGACAAAGGGGGCCCAAGTAAAAAACCCAGTACCTTGTTCACCCTTTAAACCCTTTTGACATTTGTTAGAATGGTATGTTTCTAAACCCAAATTTTCCCCTTTCAAAAAAAAGCAAAAGAGAAACGGCAAAATTTTTCAACAAAATTTTGGATCCCTTTGGACCAAGACAATGGGGGGGGGTTTTTTCCAAATCAGAAAAAATAATTTTGAAAAAAGTGGCGGGCCCAATTTGGAAGCAAAAGGGAAAAAATTTTCAAAAATTGTCGGGAAACCCCCCAAAAGACTTTTGATGTTCAAGGAGGGTGGAAAACCCCATGAAAAAAGGTTCCAAAGGAAAATGGGGGTCCAAAAGGGCCCACCCGGGAATTTGGGGGGGGCCAAAGGCGCAAAAGGCCAGAAACTTGAGACAGGAGGACTTATTGCGGGTGTCCTTGACTCTTTAAAAAGTTTTGGTCCCCAAAAAAAAAACGAGAAAATGATTTGGAACCCCTTTTTTAAAAATCCTGGATGCCCAGCCCCCCAAACAGAAAAAAGTCCCGTTCAAAAAATTTTCCTAACCCTGGGGAAGCCATGCAAAATGTTTCCTCTGGGGAACATGTTGGGGATCAATGGGAGTTGCGGAATGATGGGGCTGATTGTAGATTTGGGCCTATTTAAAACGGGAAAAATTTGGGGGGAGGGCATGGGCCCTTAAAATATTCTTTTTCCACCCAAGGTCGAAGGGGAACGGGAAATTTTAAAACCGGGAAAAAAAATTTAAACCAAATTTTGTGCCCGTGTGATTTGAGGGGAGGGGCGGCCCTTTACAGCAGGGGGCCCCAACTCTTCCCAAAAGGCCAATTAATGGACCAGGATTTCCAGATTCCAATATTGGGTTTCTTTTTTTGTGGGGAAGAAGGTCTCAGAAAAAACCCACAAGTAGCAGTTTTACATTCGGGGTTTTCTGGGGGACCACTCCATTTTCCCAAACAGAGGAGTTTCGCCCCAAAAGGGAAGAAGTTTTCCCTCCGGTGAGGATGACACAGGATAGGTAAAGAGGCAAACACGGATTTTCAGAAACGAAAACGGCTTCATCTGTTTCCCAGGTGATAAATTTTTGGGATTTCCAAATTCTTTTTTTAAAAAGTACCCAATCAGTTCACCCGGGTTTTGAGAATTTCTGGAAAAAAAACTGTTGGTATTATTTGAAAATCCCAGGAAGAAACTGTAGGGCCCTGAAGGGCCCCATCGGCTGAGGCCCCAATTGCAGGAGAGTTTACTTTTTGGCAGGATCCTTTCTAAAGCCCCTTTTGTCTGAGAAAATTGAAAGGGGAAGGAAAGGCGGGAGGTCCATTCGAAAGCATTTCTCCCACCCGGGCCCATAGAGTTTAATTGCTCGTGGGAAATCTTAAAAAACCTTGGGTAAAAAGATTTGTGAGTTTCCCAAGTTTGGGTGCAAAAAGCCCAAAGTTTAATAATCCAAATACACAATAAACATAAGAATCCAAAGGTCCTGAAAATCTCGTTAACAAAAATTTTTTAAAGATGGCAGCAGCATTCCCAATGGGCCCATTAAAAGGGTACTTAAAAGTGCCCGCCCCGGGTATTGAATCCCGGGTTTTTCCTTTTTCTTTTTAAATCAAAAATTTAAAAGAGAGGTTATAGGTTTCGGAAAAGGTAAATTTTGTGGAGACCTTGTCTCCCAAAAGGCCTTTTAAAGAGCCTGAGATTAGGGAATTGGGAAAACCCGGGTTCGTCAGGGTTTAAACTTGTTGGACCCTAATACCCATGAAGGATTATAGTGAGAAAAACCTTTTAAAAGTTTCTTTAATGTGGGCTGAAAGGCCGAGTGTTTTGGGACACAGCCAAAAAAAAAGACCCCCCCCGTGGAGGGCAAGTCCCGGGGCCATAAGGTCTAAAACTTTCATAAGAATATAAGAATGACGGGTCCCAAACTGCTTTTCAGAGAAACAAATTTAAAATTCCTGAAATAAAAGGGGCAGCCCCCAGCAGCAGCTTAGAAGACAAAAGGGGAAGTGGTAGCACTGAAAGGGGACCAAAAACAATGGGAATGAATCTTGTTCCCAAATCCCGTTTTGCCATTTTTGAGCCTTGGGGGAAATGAAGTGAACCCTGAATCCCAGAAGGATGAAAGGGGGTAAAGGGGATAGAGAAGCGCCCCCAAAAACTAAACCAAATTTCCCCGGCAAACCAGAATCCCAATGTGAAGAGGAAATATTATCCAGGAATGCCTCTCCAAAAGGCAGGTGAAGCCCTTTTCCCAAATGCAACGGACATTCCATATCGAAGTGTTAAGTACTAGTGCAGTAGATTCAAAGAATCTAAAAATTGAGGGGGAATTTTCTTGCGTACATTTGGGGCCCTGTCCACCTGCATAATTTCTTCCAAAGAAGCCATTGATGGAGGCAGTGGAGGCCTTTGAAACACTAGAGCAGGACAGGGAAGACCTCGTGGCTGGACCGGTTCGTGTCCTTGGCGACGTTCTTTTTTTTTTTTTAGACAGAACTAAATGCAGGGGCAAAAAAAATGAGGTCACTCAGAGTTCGAGGGCCAACTCATCCTTTTTCTGCCCATACCCTTTTCCCCAAAATGTGGCGAAAAGGGGTTTTTAAAGTTCCCGAACTTATACTTTCAAGAATCCAAAACCCCAATGCTTTTGTCTACTTGGAATCCTTTTGCGGGTCTAACGGAGCAGTCACAGTGGAAGACACAGGGGCTTTTTCTTCGAAAACGCTGCGGAATTCATCCAGGAATCATAAAGTTTCGCTATAAAGGAAAATTCCTGAAACCTGTCCCAAAGGGGGTGGCCCATGTAATTTAATCTGCTTAAAGTCCCAAACGCAGACGGGGACAAGCCATCAAAAATAACAAAACAGATATAAATGGGGTCTTAAAAACATTTGGGCCCCACTGTGAGAGGACTCCCTATGGAAAAAAAATTATTAAAACGGGAAAAAAACCCAATGTACAACAGAGAGTAAGGAGGCAAAAAAAAACAAAAAGAAAGATTACGGCTAGTTAAATAGGAGGGCAGTGGGGAGGCACAAAAAAAACTATAAGGAAAAAAATAAAACATGTAAAATAAAGATAAAGGCAGCAAAGCTGGAGACAGAAAGTACATACAAAGTACATACAAAAAAATACAAATTTAAAACCCAAACCCCAAAATATTTGTCAACATAAAAATAGAAAAGATTTAAATTGAAAATGTTGGCCTTTTGAAAAGTAGGGAGGGAGGTCTTGTGGAGGGAAAATACCTCCTTATTAAGCAAACCTATTAAACAGTTTTTTCTTCACTGTATTTACTGAGGTAAATAACCTTCCTGTTTTAGACAGAGGGAAGGTCAACTCCACCCTCAAAAAAATTTCTTGTTACCCGAAAAAGTGCAGTTTTATCTTAAGAAAATTAAACAGAAGATCACCTGGGGCCGATGGCTGTATATAAGGGGGTATTCCCAAAGGGTTTGGGGCAGGCTAATGTGGGGCCAAAATTTAAAAAGGGGTCAAATTTTTTCTTTGGGAAAAAATAGGCCCGGAAGTTTAAACCCCTGTTGTAGGAAAAAATTTTTTAAGGTTTCTAAGAGATGCTATACTGGAGTATCTCACTGGAAATAAAGTATAACGCTTTCAGTAAGGTTTTATGAAGGGGCGGTCCGAAATAATTCACTGCTTCTTTGAGGAGGTTAGTTCAGATGGATCGGGGTGAGGGATTGGATTAATAACCGATTTTCTAAAATTGTACAGCACATAAAAGGTTTGGGAAATGAAATGAGAATGTTTTTGGGCGGGGAAATTGTTTGCAAGTGGGTAAGTAACTGGTTCAGTGACAAGAAAGGGTGGTGATTAATAATACATACTCAGACTGGATCTCTGTTACTAGTGGGGTACCACTGAGTTCAGTATTGGGTCCTATCCTCTTTAATATTTTCATTAATGATCTAACATATCGATTTCACAGTAGAATATCAATCTTTGAGATGATGCTAAGCTCTGTTAAATAATCAACACAATAGCAGACAATGTTTCATTACAAAGGGATCTGGATAAGTTGGAGGCCTGGGCAGAGAAATGGCATGATGAGGTTTAACACAGATAACTGCAAGGTTATGCATGTAGGAAGGAAAAAGCCATTCCATGATTACTTGTTAAATGGAAAATTGCTGGGCAAAAGTGACATGGAAAAGGACTTGGGAATCCTAGTGGACAGTAAACTTAACTGTAGCAGCCAGTGTCAGACAGCAGCTGCCAAGGCAAACAGGATTATGGGTTGTATTAAAAGGGACACTACTTAGACCACACATGGAATATTATGTACAATTTTTTGCACCAGTTCACAGGGAAGACACTGTAAAGTTTGAGCAGGTTCAAAGGTGGGCAACAATAATTATAAAATGACTGGGTGGACTACAATGCCCAGAAAGACTAGCAAGATTGGGGTTATTTAGTATAGAGAAACTATGGCTTCGGGGGAACATAATAAATATTTTTAATCTATTAAATGTCAATGTAGAGATCTCTCTCAAGATCTATTTCTGCCTAGGATTGTATCCAGAACAAGGGGACATCCTCTACATCTTGAGAAAAGAAAGTTTCTACATAAACAAATAAAGTTTTTTTTTTTACTGTAAGAGCAGTGAGATTGTGAAACTATCTGCCAGAGCAACTTGTCATCGTGAATTTACTAACAGAGTTCAAAAAGAGACAGAATGCATTTCTAGGGTGCAAAGTTATAGTGACTGGAATTCTGGATAAGGGTCATTGATCCAGGGTTTTTTTTCTTATTGCCAGAATGGAGTCCAGAAGGAATTTTTCCCTAAAATGAGGCCAATTGTCTTCTATCTCGTGTTTTTTTTACCTTCCTCTGGATCAACACTTTAGCACAATAGACTGAACTGGATGGACGCCTATATTTTCTGGCCTTACAAACTATGTTACTATGTAGTGCTTCCCCAGCGAGATCCATGGCCAGATCTAACTGTGACGATTGATGGTTTGTGGATCAACTGGACCAATGCAAGCAATGGTGTAAACTGCATCAGGGAGCGGAGTTTAAGGGGCCCCTGGTATTCACCAGAGCCCACCGCAAGGCAGGTTGAATTTGCTGTGGCAAGAGACCCCCAGGTAGATAGGTTAGAGAGAGGTCAGAACTTGAGGGGGTGAGGGGGTGAACTTGACCAGTGGAAAATAAGATCCATGTGTTACAAACCAGCATCGATGATATACAGTATGTGCCCACAATATCTCATGTAATCCCATGCCATCTACTGAATGTGTAATACTGACAGAGAATTTTAAGGTGCGACATGTATGTATGGAGTTGTGGCAGTATTTTGGGGTGCTTTCAGCTCAAAAGACTGTTTCAGTCCTGCTCTCTAGATGTATGAGCAGACAAGCTCCAAAATTAGGTGCATTTTGTGGTGTCTGAACCACTTTGTAATGCTCCCAAGATGTGAGGACATTCTGGGGGTATGTCGCACATTTATGACTGGGGGATGCCAAACTAGACGCTTAACACTTAGAACTGGCAGACCAAGTTAAAAGGGGTCTACCTGAGCCGG
The DNA here is from genome assembly GCA_025379985.1 of Phyllomedusa bahiana. Classification (NCBI taxonomy): domain Eukaryota; kingdom Metazoa; phylum Chordata; class Amphibia; order Anura; family Hylidae; genus Phyllomedusa; species Phyllomedusa bahiana. Next base: position 21,978 of record JAODAL010045846.1, on the reverse strand, counting down.
AGTTGTCATAGTGGAACGACAATGCATCTGGATGTATGATCCGCAGTAGAACAGGTTCATACATTCTGGCACATTCTACACTCGCTTAACACAGAACTGGCAGACCAAGTTAAAAGTGGTTTACCTGAGCCTGAGTTGTCGTAGTGGAACTATAATGTGCCAAATGAATGACCCGCAGTAGAACAGGTTCATACATTCTGCCACATTCTACACTGCTTTAAACCTATTTAAAACTGGCCTCTATGCGCCAGATCTTACATGTCGCCCAAACTGTCTGTTCACAAATGACAGAGATCTAGCAAAATGTGGGATCTTGAGGTACTAGATCTAGAGGAGCAGATTGATGTGGTTGGTGTTACTGAGACATGGCTGGACTCTATTTAGGACGGACAGGGCAAACAAAATGGGAGGAGGAGTGTGTCTGTATGTAATGAGTGATATGAAGGCAAGTGTTAAAGAGACAATATAGTGTTAAGATGGTGAAGATGTGGAAACATTGTGGTTGGAAATACAAGGAGGGATAACACAGAAAAAATTATTTTAGGTGCAAACTATAGACCCAGCAGGAGATAGCCAGTTTGTGGAGGATCCCACTAGAAGTGATGCTATATTGGATCTGGTAATTTCTAACAAAATAGAACTTGTTCGGGCAGTCACTGTTTGTGAGAACCTTGGTAACAGCGACCACAATATAATTACTTTTATCCTAAACTGGAAAAAACAATCACAGGCCAGGAGGGCAAAAACATTTTGGGCAACATATATGAACGGGGCTGCGCCAGAAGTCTGGCGCCTTTTAGCCAAAAAAATAGCGCAGCCCTATTTCTAACCAAGCACACTACAATATCATGTGCATTATAGAGCACAAAAAAAGATAATAACACTTACACTGCCCTTTTCCTGTTTACAAACGCCAATTGCCACAAAAAGGATAAAAAATAAAGTATGCATATTGTATTTGGTATTGCCATGTGCGTAATGACCTAGTCTGTAAATCTGTCATGTATTTAACCTCTATGATGAATGCTGTAAAAAAAACAATAAAAACAATCACATATTGCAATTTTTATTCATCCCACAGCACATAAAATTTAATAAAAAGCGATCAAAAGTCATGTCAGCGCCAAAGTGGTACCAATGAAAACATGTTTATCCCTCAAAAAAAAGCCCTTCACAACTCTGTATATGGAAAAAAAATTTTTATTTAAAGTGCTTTCCATATAAAAAATAAACTATATAAATTGGGTATCTCCATCATCATATCAACCCATAGAATAAAACTAACTTGGCACGTATACTGCACGGTGAGCACTGTTAAAAATAAAAATAAAAAACAGTACTAGGATTGCAGTATTTTCTTCACCCTGCCTTGGAAAATGGATTTAAAAGGCATCAGAAAGTTTTGTCCCCTAAAATTATACCAATAAAAACGTCCTCATAAAAGCAGTAAAAAATTAAGGAAAAACTAGTTGGTTATTGGGTTGTATTTGTATCGACCTGATGAGTAAAGCTAGCATGTCATTTATACCGCATTGTGATTGATGTAAAAAATAAAAAACTCTACCAGGATTGTCATACTTTGTTCAAAATGCCTCACAAAAAACTTGATAAAAAGTGATCAAAGCGTTGTATGAATTCCATACAGTACCAATAAAAAGTCAACTCATCATGCAAAAAATAAGCGCTTAATCAGCTCCGTATGCAGAAAAATAAAAGGTTATGGCCATCAGACTATGACATCATAAAAACACAATTTTTATAAATGCATTTCTATTGTATAAAAGTAATAAAACATTAAAAAACTACCGTATATAAAACTTATGTCATTGTACCTGTACTGACCTGCATGGTAAAGTTATCAAGTAATTTATACCACACAGTGAATGCTGTAAAAATTAAGTCCAAAAAACAATGGTGGAAATTTGTTTATTCCCCCAATTTTCATGGCCCAATGCTAAAAAAAAAAACTGTGGAAAACCTGTGCACCCAAAACGCACAGTACACACCTAGATGAGATCCCTGAGGGGTGTTGAATCCAAAATGGGGTGACTTCTGGAAGGTTTCACCTGTTCTGGTACTTTAGGGGCTTTGCAAATGCGACATGGCCCCACCAAAATCTGTTTTCTAAAAGCCAAATAGCGCTGCCTCCCTTGTACGCCCTGCCATGTGCCCAAACAGCAGTTTACACCCGCATATAATGGATGAATGATAAAAGTAAATGGGAGATAAAATTGTTTCCATTGTCTGTCATTCTGTTGCTATACTTAAAGAAAAAAATGGAAAGTGCAAGAGGAAAGCATACACGGATAAATAAGAAAAATAAATCTTTAATGTAACAATTAGAGATGGGCGAATTGATTCTAACGAAGTGGATTTCGTTTAGAATTTCAGGAAAAAACTTCGTTGGAACGAAGTCGAACTTTGGGGACTTTGCGTGAAGGGTGTGCTTTTGATTGATAAAATGGCTGCGGCACATCTTTACGGGGCAAAGAACTCTGGGAGGAAGAAGGGCATAGCCGCATAATGGGGCAAGATAAGCCAATCAGAGCCCGGGCGGGATTCGTGACGTCACCCCCCCACTAATAATTACGGGGGGACCGGGGACTATACTGCCCTCACGTATGTTTTTGGGAAGGTTTGCTGCCCCGGCTCTTATAACGATACTAAAGACTTAATTTTATACAGCGTTTTTTGGGGGGGTCAAGCTTGTCTCAGTACTGCTTCTCTTAACTTTCTGTTTCGATTTTGTGGGGTTTTGGGATCTAAGTCCAGGTGCGTCCAGTGCACGCATATACATTTTAATTTTATCTGCTCACAGCACTTGAATATCCAAGGGGGACTAAGCCTGTTCCTTTTGTATTCATTTTAAAAAAACAGCGTTTTTACAATACAAATACCCCCTTCATTTTTGGGTGCTCAAATTTTTTTTGGCAATTTAAACCGGGGTTAATTTAAACATTGTTCGCTGCTGTGGTGACTAAAAGAAAAACCCTCCTTTTCACCCCCAAAAAAAACATTTTTCCTGTAGCAAAATTCATAAGCGAAGGTTTTAAATTTAAAATTTTTCTCTTGTTGGGTTTCTAAATACCGCCCTTGTAACACGCTACAATGTTTTTTTTGGCTGCTCAATTCCCTTTTTCGCAATTTTCATCCAAGGTTAATTAAAACGTTTTCTGCTTTGTGGTGCTGAAAAAAACCGTCTTTTTCACCGCCAAAAAAGACATTTTGCCTGTAGCAAATTTCCAAGCGAAGGTATTAAAGTTTTTCCTTGCTGTTACTAAAAAACCCCTTGTAAAAACCTACAAAGGGTAGTTTTTGGGTCTCAATTCTTTTGCGCAATTTACATCCAAGGTTTAACTAAGTATTTTTTTGCAGTTGTACTTTGTAAAAAAACTTTTTTTTCAACGCCCCAAAAAGCAATTTTGCCTTACAAAAATTCATACCCAAAGGGTTTAAATTAAGCCTTTTTTTTCCCTTTTAACATTCATTAAAAAAAACAGGGGTTTTTAAAACGAAAACAACAAGTACATTTTTTCCCCGGCCCAAATTTGGGGAAAGCGAATTTAAAACCCAAAGGGGGTTTTCCCAAGCTTTTACTCCGGGTTAAATTTGGGAAATCAAATACAGGTTTGTTTTTAAATCAAAAACAGATATTTTCATCAAAAAATGCCCTGTAAATTTTAGAACAAAAAAGTATGTCAGACAGAGAGGGTGGCAGGCTCTTCACCTGGGGGTGTGGCAGATGCAAAAACCCTTCCACCCCCAGGTCCCAGCACAGAAAGGGGAAACTTTCGCACAGGGCCCTATGGGGTGGGGGCCCCCAACTGCGGCTTCATCTACAACCGTGTGTTTTTTAAACCCCAAATCCAATGGTTCTTGTTTGGGTTTGGGACTAGGTCATCCACTTCCCCCAAGAATCGGGAAAACCCCCACCCAAAGAGTCTTTGGGAACGTAAAAACCAACCCTTAGTTGGCAGGGCCCCGGGGAGGGGGCCCAGCGGCCCTCACCTGCCCCCCAAAACCCCGCCCTGTCCCATCCGGTTCCCTCAGCCAAGATCTAATTAGGTTTTGGGCTCACCCCAAACTATATAAAAGGGATAAAACAATTTGAGGGGGGCAATCAGCAGCAATTTGCACAAAGAAATGGCGCCAATACTCCCTGCTTCCCCTTGCAGTGGGCGGAAAAAGTATAGATGTTGAAGTGGCATGGGAGGTCATGTTGTGATTTTTTCAGCCTCTGAAATACCAAGACCAGTGATGAGGCCAGCATGACATGAAACACAAATAGATGTTTATGTACCGACTGCATTTGGGACCCGGGGTGAGGCAAGGGCTTCATAAATTTCAGGAGAAGAAGGCGTCAGCTTTGCGCGTCGGGCCGCGGTCCCACCCACCCAATTGGTTTTGTGGGGGCCGTGAGTTAGCAGGTAGCAGCAGTGTGGGGTTGGGAGCCAAGCCCCCCGGGGGGAAAAAAAAACCCGCTTCGTAGCCCCAAGAAATTTAGGGGCCGGGGGCTCACCCGGGGGCAGCACGGCAGAAATTTCACCAGGGGCGGAGCATTGGGGGAAAATCCGAAACCCTTTTTTGGTGTGGTAGTTCTTTGCTAAGACACCGAGGAGCCGAATAGGGGTTTATATGTAAAATTTTTGGGGGGCAGAAAGTGAAGCGGGGCCAGGGGTGCAAACCCTTTGGGCACCAACGGCCCTGCGCCCCAACACATGCAACGCACCACCCCGGTGGCCTGGGTGAAACAGGGCTCAGATGTGGGGGTTTCCATCCGGCCGGCCACGAAAACCCAGCAGCAGCAGCACACCCGCCCATGGCACGCATGCCTTTGCACCAGTAAAAGGCCCACCCCCTTTCTGCAAAAGGGGAGCTGTTTCTTTTTTGGACATCATTTTCCCAATCCAATTTCCTGCTCCTCGCTACAAATGGCGCCAGAAACTTCACGGGGCCCGATTGCAAAAGACAACAATATGGGGGCTAAAAACCCTCCAAAGGGGTGCAAAAGCTGACCGTGCTCCGTCCAAGTTTTTTGGGAAATTTGGGCGGGTTCCCTCCCTTTAAAAAGGTTTGGACCCCTCCCACCATTCAGAAGAACTAAGGCTTTTCCCGAGCCGAGATTGGAAGTCCAAACCCGGGAATTTTTTTCCAAAAAAGAAAGTCCACACTTACATAAAAAAAGAAGAACGAAGGGGGGGCCACCCCTTTAGCTTATTGGTTTTTCCAAAAAGGTGCCCCCGGAAAGCGGGGACGTCGGACTGTAACTAGGGTCGGGGGCCAAAACATGCCTTTAGGGCCCATTTGGGTAAGGGCTTCCTGCCCAGGCACACCAACAATTTTGACAGGGAGACCCACTTTCTCCTCCACATTTCAAACTGCGGTTTCCGCGCCAATGTCCACCCCCCCTTCCTCCTCCACCACCCCCCACCATCTAAAGCCCCACAAGTACTGCTCCACCCATACCACATTTTAAGGGGCACAGCGGGCCCACGCAGTTCAAACCCCGGGCTTGCCTCGGCAAAACAAAAGCCCACACGGGGGAGGAACTGCTCCGCTCATGCAGAAAAGAAATGAGGGGTTGTGGCTTTCTCCGCCCCCAACTGAAAACAACCCCCAAAATTGGGGGGGGGGCCATGGTGACGGACAGGGGAGGAAAAATGGGGTCTGCGCTGCACCGAGGAGGGATGGTACACCCCCCCCCTTGCATGGCCCCAATGTTTTCAATTGGTTGTAAAAAAGGTTCCTAAAGGGTCTTCCACCGTTTCTTCAAAAGATTCGGGAAAAGGGCCAGTAAACTTAAAAATGCACCCCATCCATTCCTACAAACCGGGAACCCCCTCCCGAATTGAAAGGCCCCAGAACTCCCTCCCCCAACACACTTTTTGATATGTGATTTTTTTCCACCCTTTGGGAAATTTCCCAAAAGCCTGCAATTTTTGGACCGACGAAATGAACAAGAAAGGCCATTAACTTTTTTTGGGATGATCCAGGCGGCCCGGGAGAAATCCCCGGGTGTAATTTTTAAAGGTCGCCAGTGGCAGCTCATGCTTTGAAAAACCCATTTTGTTGAGGCCTTTCCCGAGGGGGCCACTTTTTTTTGGTCAGTCGCCGGGACAACGGATGAATAACGTCTTTTCCAAACTGCTTCTTTCCTTTGGAAACCCGATCCCTTGAAAAATTTTGTCTGGCGGGGGCTGGAGACGTGGCACACATCCGGGGCCCAAAAATTACCGGTGGGGACTGAAAGGGAGGAGGGGGAGGAGGGGGGCTTTAAAGGCAGAAGCTTTTGTCTGGTAAATGATGGTTTTCTCCCCAGGTGACAAGGAGGAGGAGCGGGAGAAACTGGGGGAGGTAGAGGGAGATGAGGAAAAACGAGGCAGATGCCCCCGCAAGCACCGGGGCAGTAAAAACCAGGGAATGGGGGCCCGGGGACCCCTCAGCCTTTTGAAACTTTGGCCCCCCAAGCATGCTGATTTGCCTGGCAATGACATTTCAATAGCCCATTACCCGGCAGAGGATGACCTGTCCCCTCCACCTTTTTGGACCCTCGCTACCGCCCAAAAAAGGGGACCCTTTTTTTCCCAGCTGTTTAAGAGGGAGGACAAACTCAAATACTATGGGGAAATCCTCCGTATTTTCAGTTGGCCCTGCCTATGTGCGGCATCATCCTCCTTTTGACAAAGGGCTGACCCGGGGGTTTTTTCAGTGCCACGTACTACTGGCCCCCGGCTGCGAGGAAAAAGGGGGGGGGTAGGGCATAACCCCGCTCCACAGCAGCAACCTAAGCCCGGAGTTTTAAATGATGAGCAAACTTCCTTCCAAACCCCCCTAGGGAGGGAAAGGGCCGGTTTGGGCCCGCAGCAGCAGGGAGGCAGCCGGACCTTTGGGGCAGTCCCTGAACCAACAGGGGGTGGCCTACTTGACAGCCCCTCGCCACCCCAGTTTAAAAATCCGCTTTACTACTGGGCACCAAATTGGGTTTTGTGGGCCCCAAATTCCGAGTTTTTCAGTGGAGAAGCTGTCCTGGGGCCCCCCCGGCCAGTAAATGGGCATCAGAGCGGGTTTTTTATGCGGGGGGGGGCCATCCGTTTCCCCCAAAGGAAACCGGGTTGTCTACGGGAAATGAGGGAAAGACCCGACCTTTGTTCCCAAAATGAAACAGGCCCTGGATCGGGGCCCCGGATTTTTCCCACACCAATGCCCTTTTGGGTCAAACTACATTTGCCCCGACCCCCCCCAAAATGTGAAAATGAAATCCCGGGGTTTTTAAAATACCTTCCTCACCCCTAATTTTATGCCGCCCACCCGCCTGATTCCACAAAATCCCCTTACAATTTTCCAACTGCCACCAACCCAACTTTACCCGGGGCTGGGATTGCCAACCATCTCCAAACTCTTTTCATTGTGCCCCTCTATGACCTCAATACCCGCTGCTGCTGTTTCTTTGGGGCCGTGTCCTTTCCCCACTGGGTCATTGGGGCCACCTGTGGCCTACTCCTGTTTTTTTTTCCACCTCCAGAAAAGTTTATTGTGCCACTGTCTGACCTCATGGGTGCTTTCGTGACCCCCACAATGTTTCATTGTGCCACTCTGTAAACCTACTACTGTTTTTTTTCCCCCTCCAGAAAAGTCAAATTTTAACCAAATGCCTGACCTCATGCTGCTGCTTTCCGTTCCCTCCCCAAAAAAGGGGTCCCCTTGTGCCATTTCCCGACCTCATGCTTTCTGCCCCGTGACCTCCACTCTCCCCGTCAAAGGGGCCAAATTTTTTGGGCCTACTACTCTTTTTGGCCCCCTCCAGAAATTTATTGTGCCACTGTCTGACCTCATGCTGCTGCTTGGGCCCCCCCACCTCCACTCCTGTAATTTTTCCCCTCCCGTGGCCCCACTCCTGTTTTGCCCCCTCCAGAATGTCATTGGGGCCCCTCCCGAACCCCTGTTGCTGCTGGCCCCTGCCCTCCACACTGGGTCAATTTTTGCCCCTGTCCCCGACCTCATTCTGCTTTCCGTGAACCTCCACAATGTGTCATTGTTCCACTCCCGTGCCTATAATGTTTTTGCCACCCCCAAATGTCCCTTTTTACCACTGCCTGACCTCATCTTCTGCGCCGTGCCCTCCACACCTTTTGGCTTGTGCCCTTTTCTTAAACCCCATGCTGCCCGCTGCTGTGACCTCCACTCTCTTTCATTGTGCCACTTTTTGGCCTACTAAAGTTTTTTTCCCCCTCCCAAAAGTCATTGTGACACTTTTCTGACCCTTTATGGTTCTGCTGCTGCCCTTTACCTCCACCCCTCGTGATTGTGCCACTTCTGTGGCCTACTCCTGTTTTTGCCAACTCCCGAAAAGGGCCATTGTGGGCCCCTGCCTGACCCCCTTTTTTGCTGCTGCCGTGCCCCCCACAAAATGTGTCATTTTGCCACTGTCTGACTTTATGCTGCGCCCCCCCGCACCTCCACACTGTTCCAAATTTGGGCCCCCCTTGCCTACTCCAGTTTTTTTCCCCCCTCCAGAATTCATTTTGCCACAGTCCCACCCCATGCTGCTGCTGTGGGTGCTGCCGTGACCTCCCCCAAATGTTTTCATTGTGGGCCCCTCGGGGGCCTAAATCCAGTTTTTTCCCCCTCCAAAAAGGGGCATTTTGCCACAGTCTGACCTCATGCTGGGTCTGTGGGGGGCTCCCTGACCTCCACACTTTTCCCCCGGGGCCACTGTCTGAAACCCCAAGCTGCTCCTTTACCTCCCAAAGTGCATTGTGCCACTCCCGTACCTACTACTTTTTTTGGGCCCCCTTTCCCGAATGTCCCTTGTAAACCCCTGCCCGAAACCCCATTCGGTGCTGGGCCGTGGGCCCCCCACACTGGGGTCATTGTGGGCCAAATTTTCTGACCTCATGCCCGCTCTTTCTGTGGGCCCCCCACTCTCTGTCATTGGCCACTTTGTGGGCCCACTAAATGTTTTGCCACCCCAGAAAGTCATTGTTACACTGTCTGGAAACCCCATGGTTCTGCCCGCTTCCGCACCCTTCCCCCCCTCTGTGGGTTGTGCCCCTCCCGTGGCCTACTCCCCGTTTTTTTTTCCCCCTCCAAATGTCATTGTGCCCCGCCGACCCAAATGATGGGTGCTGCCAGCCGGGCCCCCCACACTTGTCAAATTTGCCACTGTCGAACCCCCATGCTTTTCTTTCCTTTCCGGGCACCCCTTTCCCCAAATGTGTCAATTTTGCCACCTTTTGTGGCCCCACTTTCCCGGTTTTTTTTCCACCCTCCCGAATTCATTGTGGGCCCCTTCCTTTACCCTCATGCTGCTGCTCCCCTGTGAAATTCCACACTGTGTTATTGTGCCCCCTCGTTTGCTACACTGTTTTTTGCCACCTCCAGAAAGGGCATTTGGGGCCCCCTTTCCGACCTCATTCTGGCTGCGCCGTGGGCCCCCCCACACTGTGTCATTGTTCCACTCTCCCGACCTCATGCAGCTTCTGCTGTACCCCCCCTCTCTGTCATTGGGGGCCACTCTGGGCCTACTAAATTTTTGGGGGCCTCCCGAATGTCATTTTTGGGCCCCTTCTGACCTCCAAACTGCTGCCACCCCCCCCCCCTCCACTCTCTGTCATTGGCCACTCCCGTTTGGGCCAAATACTGTTTTGCCCCTCCCAAAAGTCATTGTGCCACCGTCTGACCTCATCCCGCTCTGCCGTGACCACCACACTGTCATTGTGCCAATCTTTTGGCCTACTCCTGTTTTTGGCCCCCCCTCCAGAATGGGCATTGTGCCACTGCCTGACCTCATGCTGCTGCTGCCGGGGCCCTCCCCAAAATGTTCATTGTGCCACTCTGTTGGCCCCACTCCTGTTTTTTTTCCCAAATCCAGAATGTCATTGTGCCACTTCCTGACCTCATGCTGCTGGGTGCTGCGTAAACCCCCACACTGTGTCAAATTTGGCCCTTCTTTTGGCCTAAATCCTGTTTTTGCCACCCCCAAAAATTAAATTGGGGCCCCTGCCTACCTCAAAGACTGCTTTCTCCCTTCCCTCCCCACTGTTCATTGGGGCCAAGTGTGGGCCCACTCCTGTTTTTTTTTCCCACCCCAGAATTCCCCCGTTGCCACTGCTGGGGCTCATGCTGCTGTGGGTTGGCCCCCCGCACCTTCCCCCACTTCCCGTCACTAAAAAGTTTTCACCTGAGCTCTCAGCTTATTTTTTCCAGCTTTGCTGGCATACTTTATCAGGCTTCATTCCTGCTTGGTTTTTTTGGTCAGTTTTTCCCTCTTAAGTGCCCAGGGGAATTTTTTTAGTGGGAAACGATTTCCCCCAAAAGCATCATGTGGGGTTTTCATACTAAAAAAACAAAAATTTTTATGAACATCAAACCCCAACTCGGGTCGCATATTTAAGCAAAGGGGACAAAGTTTTTTAAAAAACACCCTGCAGGCCCCCGTGCAGCTTTTTAAAAGCTGTTTTTTTAAAAGCATTTTCCCCGAATTTAAATTGAACCCAATTTAATTTTTTTCGGGAAAATTTTGGCGAAGTGACCGAACCGAATTTTTTTAGAAATTCGCCCCATCTCTAGGGACAATACAAATAGCCCCTTTTTTTGTTTTTTTTTAGAGGATACCAAGGGTATGTAGTGGGAAATATAACTATGGAAGAAAAGGTTTTTTTTTTTTGGTTAAAAAAAAAATGCAAGCAAAAACCCGGACAAACTTTAGTTTTAGGCATCCCTGGGTTTAAATGGGGGGTTTAAAGTGGATAAATGTAAAGTTCTGGATCTGGGTGCTAAGAATCTGCAGGTATCATATGTCCTAAGGGGAGGAAAACTGGGAGAATCGCTCATTGAGAAGTATCTGGGTGTTCATAGATCATAGATTACAATACAGAATGCAGTGTCAATCAGCTGCCTCTAAGGCCAGCAGGATATTGTTGTGTAACCTTTTAACATTGAGGCCTAATTTTTTTTTTCCACGTTCGTTTTTCCCCTCTCCGCCTTCCCAGAGACATAACTTTTTTTATTTTCTTCTATATAGACATATTAGGGCTTTTATTTTGAGAGACAAGATGTACTTTCTAATGATGTTATTCATTATTATTACCATAGAGTATACTGGGATAAAAAGTGGGGAAAAATGTGAAAAAACATACTTGCGCCATGTTTGTGGAAGTTTTGTTTTTATGGCGTTCAATCTTCAGTAAAAAAGATGTGTTGTCTGTATTCTACAGATTGATACGCATCCATCAATACCAAACATTTGGGTTTCTGTTATGTTTTGATACCGTAAAAAAATTCCAAACATTTTCTATTTTTGAAAGTACGGGGAAAAGCAATTTCATGTAAACCTCCTCAAAAGACAAGAGGACATTCCCTTCATCTGGAGAAAAAAAGGATTCAATCTCCAGAAAGAAAAGCCTTCTTTACTATGAGAACTGTGAATCTGTGGATTATCTCCTAGGAGCTGGTCACAGCAAGAACTGTTGAAGGCTTCAGAAAAGGCTTAAATAACCACTTACTAGTAAATAATATTAATACTTACATAGCCATATAAAATATCTGGTATGTTGGTAAGTTTGGTATCAGAAATTAAATATTCATTTAGTGCAGATTAGTCCTTGCCTTTTAGGATAAAAGTCTTCATCAGTAGGGGAAACAGAGTTTAAAAATGGCAAACAAAGGCCATTGAAAATATCGAGAAAGTTGAGATGACATTCTGCGCCGTGAAATCATTGTGCATTCTCTATCAAGTTAAGCTTTGCTACATTTAATGACATTAAAATTGTATCTAGAAAAGGCACCTTAGAGGTTTCTATACCTCTCATAAGTCTAAAAACTAGAGCTTTGAATGGGACTTTGACGTAGCAGATAGAGATGGCCGAATTTCTCAAAAATTCGGTTCGGTCACTTCGCCGAATTTTCCGACAAAATTCGTTTCGGTCCGAATTAATTCGGCACGAATCACGTTAAAAAACAGCTATTTCCAGGCTGCCCAGAGCCTGCAGGGTGCTGTAGAACGTTGTGCCATTCTTAAATATGCAGAGGGAGCTTGGTTTTTGGTCTTCATACAATGTTGTGTTTTATATGGACCAACGCACAATGACTTGCCGGCCGCTCTTAGAATCGCTTTCACTATAAAATTCCCTGGCACTTAAGAGGGCAAAACTGACCAAAAACCTCAAGCGGAATGTATCCTGATAAAGTCATGCTAGCGAAAGCTGGAAAAAAACTAGCCTGAGAGCTCAGGTGGAACATTAGTGATAGTAGTGTAGGAGGTGACGGAGGCAGCCACACAGCATAGGTTCAGGCAGATGGCACAATTTACATTCTGAGGCGGCAAAACATATATTTAGGCCACAGAGTTGCACAAACACACAGTGGTGGAGGTCATGCCTCCAGCATGAGGTCATTCATGGCACAATGTACATTCTGAGGGCGGCAAAAACAGTATTAGGGCCACACAGAGTGGCACAATCACACAGTGTGGAGGTCACTCTGGCAGCAGTTATCTGGAGGTCAGTGCAGTGGCACAATGGCATTCTTGGAGGTGGCCAAAACATAAATAGGACCCACAGAGTGGCACCATACACACAGTGTGTGAGGTCACGGCGGCAGTAGTATGAGGTCAGGCAGTGGCACAATGACATTTATGGAGGCGGCGAAAACATTATTAGACCCACAGGTGGGCACAATGATACAGTGTGAGGTCAACGGCGGCAGTCAGTATGAGGGTCAGACAGTGGCACAATGGACATTATGGAGGCGGAAAAACAGTATTAGCACAAGTGGCACAATCACACAGTAGTTGAGGTCACGTCCGGCAGCAGTATGAGGACAGACAGTGGCACAATGGCAATCTGGAAGGTGGGCAAAACATGTTATCTAGGCCACAGATTGGCACAAATGATACAGAGTGGAGGTCACGGCGGCAGCAGTTGAGGTCAGACAGTGGCACATAGACATTAAGGAGCGTGAAAACAGTATTAGGGCACAGAGTGGCACAAACACACAGTTTGGAGGTCACGGCGGCAGCAGTATGAGGTCAGACAGTGGCATAATGGCATCTGCTGAGGTGGCAAAACAAGTATTAGGCGCCCACAGACGTGAGAGGGCACATCACACAGTGTGGGAGGTCACGGCGGCAGCATAATAGTCAGGCATGTGCACAATGACATTATGGAGGCGGAAAAACAGAAATTAAGCCACAGATTGGCACATTCATACAGTGTGACGAGGTCCACGGCGGCAGCAGTATGAGGTCAGGCAGTTGTGCACAATGTACATTATGGAAGGCGGCAAAAACAGTAATAGGCCATCAGAGTGTGGCACAATGATACCAGTAGTGGAGGTCACTGCATCAGCATTTATTAGGTTCAGACAGTGCACAATGACATTAATGGAGGCGGCAAGACAGTATTAGCCACAGAGTGGAGTCACAATCTCTCAGAGTGGAGGTCACGGCGGGCAGCAGTATGAGAGTCAGACAGTGGCACAAATCTGACATTATAGGAGGCGGCAAGACAGATAAAGGCGCACAGAGTGCAACAATCCACACAGATGTGTGTGTGTCACGTGCGGCAGCAATAAGATGATCAAGGCAGTGTGCAACAATGACATTTATGGAGGCGGCAACATAATAGGCCACAGAGTGGGCACAATGAAACAGTGTGTGAGGTCACGGCGCAGCAGTTTCTTATGAGGTCAGCACAGTGGCACAAAGACAATATGGAGGTGGAAAAAACAGTATTAGTGCACATAGTGGCGCACAATCTACTACAGTTGGAGGACACAGCGCAGCAGTATGGAGGCGTCAGGCAGTGGCACAAAGACATTATGGAGGTCGGCAAAACAGTTTATTAGGCCACAGAGTGGCAAAATGATACCCGTGTTGATGTCACGGCAGCAGCAGTATGAGTGTCGAGGAACATTGGCACAATTACATTATGGAGCGGCAAGACAGTAATTAAGGCCACAGAGTGCACAACTCACACAGTGAGTAGGTCGACGGCGGGCAGCAGATATGAGGTCAGACAGTGCACAATGACATAATGGAGCGGCCAAGAAAGTATTAGGCCACAGCGTGGCAAAATCACACTGTGTGGTGGTCACGGCGGCAGATCGTATGACGTCAGGCAGTGGCACAATTGACATTATGGAGCGGCAAAACAGTATTATGCCACAGAGTGGCACAATGATACGTGTAGGGAGTCACTGCGGCAGCAGTAATGATTCATACAGTGGCACAATGACATTATGGAGGTGGAAAAACATAATTAAGGGCACAGAGTGGCACAAGCACAACATTGGAGGTCACAGCGGCAGCAGTATTGAGTCAGGCGTGGCCCACAATGACATTATGGAGGCGGCAAACAGTATTAGCCACAGGAGTGGCACAATGATACCGTGTGGAGGGTCACGGTGCAGCAGCAGTAGAGGTCCAGACAGTGGCACAATTACATTATGGAGGTGGAAAAACAGTAGTAGGGCACAGAGTGGCACGATGACGACAGTGGAGGGTCACAGCGGCAGCAGTATGGGTCAGCAGAGGCACAATGATCAAATTCGGTAGCTGGCAAATATATAAATGGAGTAGGTCCAAAGAGTGGTACAATGACACAGTGTGAGGGCACGGAGGAGCAACAGCAGCAGCTGAGGTCAAGACAGTGGCACAATGACACAGTGTGGAGGGCACGGCAGCAGGCCACAACAGCAGCCATGATGGTCCAGACAGTGGCACTAATGACAAATTCTGGAGTGGCAAAAACAGGAGTAGGCCACAGTGTGGAGGGCACGGCAGCAAGGCCACGGCATGACAGCATGAGGTCAGCCGTGGCACAATGGACACAGTGTGGGAGGGCACGACGGATCACAGCAGCAGAATGAGTCAGAGATTGGCACAAAGACATTCGTTGCAGTGTGGCAAAGATAGTATTATGCCACAGAGCTGTGGTGGAGTCGAGTGGGGGGGGTGGGTCTACAATGACTGAGAGTGGGGCGTAGGTGCCACGGGCGTGCAGCAGCATGAGGTCAGGCAGTGGCCCAATGACAGAGAGTGTAGGTGAAGACAGGAGCACAGCAAGATGTCGAGATTGGCACAAGACATTCTGAGGTGCAAAACAGTACCAGGCCTGCAGAGTAGGGCCCTCAATGACACAGTGGGATTGTCACGAGCAACAGCAACAGCAGCAGCGCATGATGCCATTAGAGTGGCACAATGACAGTGATTTGGATAGTGGGTGGCAATACCAGTCTCCTGGTAAGAGACGGTGGTAATGGGGCAGATGGAGAAACTATCAGCAGATGTGTGGCATCAGGCGGGGTGTTCGGCATCGAGAATAGTGTGGCTGTAGGCAGGTAGTAAGTGAACACCAGAGCTTTGCCGCCTAAGTCACATTGGTGGATGCTTATGGAAATTGTCTCGTCTGTGCCAGAGCTCCACGCCTTGGATTTCATGCTTTGCAAAGGGTTCGAGGTTTTGCTAGGTATGGTCGAACATTGTTCCTGCGGTGAGGAACCATAGGCGGAGTTCTCTCCTTGGGGTAGACGAGTGTGCTGCCCCGCCGGCACGTGAACACCCGTCTTACTGGATGTGTTGCGGCGGGACATCATAACTTGTAGGCCGGGTGGGGGGGTGGGGGGGGGGGGGGGGGGGGGGGGATTGGGCGAGGAGGGGCGAGGTGGGGCTAGCGGGTCGGTGCGGAGCCGTTGGGGGGGGTTGGCAGTAAGGAGACTTGGAGCGGTGTGGCAAGGGTGGGTTAGAGGGGGGGGTGGGTCGTGGGGGGGCGGCGGGGTACCGGGCGGATCGCAGGTGGGGGTGTGGCGATGGGAGTGTCTGGTCCCAGAAGTTGGGGCCAGGCTGTGATTCTCCGAGACGAGGGGGGTTGGCAGAGTTCATGTCCAAGAAGAGGCCACAACCTTGTTTGGGGTTGACAGTAATTGCTGCCATGGTCCTGCTGGAGCGTGGGCTTCTGGTGCTGGGTTGTTCAGTCCCTCCACACTAGTGCGGGGTGTAATGAAGCGTGCGGATGGTCGATGGACGGGTGATGTAGTCCAGGACTGGTAGTTACGGTTGGTGTGGGCTTGGTGATGGTGGGTCGTTGAGGCTGGTGCGGTACTGGGGGCGGGACCTGGGGGGACCGCGCCGCAGCGCGAATCCCCAGCGAGCCTGCGCAGTGAGTACGTGAGCGAATGAGGAATCCCGCTCTCGGTGCAGGTTACCTGTAAAAAAGAAGGAGGAGTGAGCGAGTTTGCCGGCACTGATAGGGCAGCTGGCCAACTGATTACGGATGATATTTTCCCTATAGTTTATGGTTGATTTTTGTCTGTCCCGTTCTCAATAGCGTTGTTGGAACAGCAAGGTCTCGCCATAATTGGTACTGCTGGTGTAGCGAGGGTCCAAATAGGGAGGAGTAGTCCAAGAAGAATCACTGGCGCCGTTCGTGGTCGCTTGAATGCTTGGACTGGGTATTCGGCTGTTCACTGAGCCCATGATGCAAATAAAGCATGCATGCGGGGGACCATCTGAGGCACAAGGTGACTCCGAGGGGGGGCTCCACTGCCTCCATTATTACCACTCGTATAGCTGTCCGATCGGGTGCTTGTGAGTCATCTGCCGTCGTCTTCCTCATGCTCCATCCCCACCTCCTCCCCAGCTGTCTGCCTGATCTCCCTCCATCTCTTGCGAGTACCTGGTGGGTGAGTGGAAAATCGCACTACATTTCGACCATAGCAATGCATCGTGCTCCAATGTCCTCCCTCCTCCTCCTTCCACCATTTCAGTCCCCACCGACTCATGTGGGCCAACGATATGTAGTCGACACAGTCTCCAGTCGCCCTGCCCAGGACAGATTTTTTTCTTTCAAGCATCTGTTCCATGACATGAAGCAGTGAATGACTTTATTCCTACCCGTAGGTCCTGTGCGACTGGACAAGATAAACGTGGCCTACCCTCGAATGCCTCAACAAACGGCAGGTGTCATGCATGAGACTGGCCACTGGCTACACAAATTATAAACAGGGGATACGTCTGTCTTCCTGGATCATCGAAAAAAATCGATAATTGGAGGGGCCTTGTCGTCTGTTCATACTAGTACGGGTGTTCCAAACATGTGCAGTGCTGGAATTCCCAGCGGGTGGAAACATCTCATAATCAGATCGTGTTGGGGGAGGGTGCCGTTCTGGAGTGCCGCTTGCAACTCGAGGATGTGGTGTTCCCTGGATTTGTACGAATGGAATAAAGTGCATGCACAGTTTCCCTGGCCATTTTCAGAATGTTCGTGAAGATCGGTGGAAGACTTCAGGAGACGCGTTTTTTAAGCAACCATTTGAACACGTGCGCCATGGCAGGGCGCATGGACCTAGCCCTCCTCGGATGCAGCGCGGACACCATGTTCCTCCCATTGTCCTTCCACCATGGTTCCGATTTGCGTTGGCAGCGGCAGAAAGCCACACATCGATTCTTGCTGCATGAACGCTGCAGCAGGGTCCATCCCCATGTGTGACTTCGTTTGCCGAGCAAGCAAGGTTGGTAGAACTGCGTGACACGACCAGGGCCTGGTAGCTCTACACATGGGTGGTATGATGGAGGCCGTACCTTGTGGAGGCTGATATTGGTGGTGTGGTGGGAGGGAGGAGGAGGCGGACATTGCGCAGGAGCAGCAGTTTGTACAACGTGGAGGAGAAAGCGTTGTCGTCTCCTGTCCAAGTTGTTGGTGTGCCTGGGGCAGAAGGCACATTCCACTCCAGTTGGGTCCGAAAAGGACAAAGAACTGGCCCTGACCGTAGTGTGGGGGTACAGCTCCAACGTCGCGCAGGGCTGTAAATGGCGCCAGGTGTACCTTGGAACAAACGCGATAAGGCTCAATGACTCGAGACCCACTTCTGTTCTAGCAATTTATGGAAGTGCTTGTACACAAATAATTTTCTATTAATTTAAAAATAAAAGTATATGAAAACGCCTTTTTGAAAAGAAATTACGGCATGGAACCGTCCATCTCGGCTCGGCACAAGCCATTATTCTCTGAATGGTGTCAGAGTCCACCATTTGGAAAGGAGGGACTAGCAGTACCAACAACTTGGTACAGGAGCACGGGTCAGCTGCTGCACAAAAAAACCTTTTTAGGATGGTTGACGCATACTTTGTCTCTTTACAATCAGCCTCACTGAACAGAGACTGCTGGCGCCATGAGGTAGGCGAGGAGCAGGACAACTGGACCGGGGAGAGGAAAGTCAAAGAGAAACAGGCTGCCTTCCTGCAGAGGTGGTGGAGCCTTGAACTTGGCTAAATGGCATAGCCGTGCCAGCTTGCCGCTGCAGCTGCTGGCATCTCAGGATGGACCACCACATCTGAAGCCATGTCTTTTCTCCCAGCAGACCGGATGGTGACTCATGCAATGTGTTGACGCATAGGGCCATTGTCCAACGTTGCTCCCTGGCCAACCGCTTCACTTTCTGCCCACAGATTCTACATATACCCATATTCGGCTCCTCCGGTGTCTTAATCAAAGAACTGCCACACCGCCGAGTAGGCGATTTTACCGCCAAACGCTCCGCACCTGAGTGACTGACTGGCCATTCGCAGCTGCCGTGGTGTCGCTGGGAGCCCCCGTGGCCGCTACTGTCTTGGACTTCGCGAAGCGGGTTTTCTACCCCGTGGTGTGGCCGGCTTGCTCCTCCCGGACCTCACACTGCTGCTGCACCGACCCTGCTGACTCACGGCCACACAACCCACTTGCTGTCTGCGCCGCTGCCTGACGCGCTAGCTGACCCTCTTCTCCTGACAACGATGATGAAGGCCCTTGCTTCACCCGGCTCCCCCAAGTGCGTGTCGGCTACATCATCATCTATTTGTGTTTCATCAATCATCGTCCACTACTGTCCTCATCACCGTCTTGGTAAGCCTAGGCTGACCTCTCACCACATGACCTCCCATGCCCACTCCTCCACATCTATACTTTGCCGCCTACTGCAGAGAGAGCTGAGGGATATTGGCCCCATTTCTTCCTGCCACGTAGCTGCTGACTGCCCTCCTCAAATTTGTTCATTCCTCGCTATATAGTGTGCGCTTGACCCATACCACATAGTAGATCCCTGGCTGGAGGGAACTGGATTGGGACAGAGGCCGGGCTGAGGACAGGTGAGGGCCGCTGACCCGCTCCCGGGCCATGCCAACTAAGTGTTGTTTCTGAGGTTCCCACCGACTCTTGGCTGGGTTGTCAGATTGTCATCTGAGGCGGAAAGAGGATGACCTAGTCAACCAATCAATAACCCTTGGGTTGCTGAACACACACGGCCGGCTAGATGACAGCGGCAGTTGTGGCCTCACCGAGTGACCCCTGAGCGACGTCCCCTTGCTGGTGCTTCGACCTTGTGCCCGTTTCCATAAATGTTTGTGCCACTGCCACTCGCAGTTGCAGAGCCTGGCCACCTCTCTGTCGGACATACTGTTTGTTCTAAAATTTCAGACCCTGTTTTGATGAAGCTATCTGTTATATGATAAATAATACACCCTGTATTTTTGACTCCAAATTAACCCAGGTAACAAGGCTTGGGTAACCCTTGGATATAAATTGCGCTGCCACAAATGGCCAAGGAAAAAATATACTTGGGTATTGTCGTTTACAAGCACTGTGTGTTTTAACTAAATGTAAAAGCACAAACAGGCTTAATTAACCTTCGCTTGTGATTATGCTACAAAGTAAAAATGTATATATTTCGGTGTTGAAAAAGACGGTTTTATTGTTTGTCACACACCACCAAAACAACGCTTAATTAACCCGACCTGGATGTAAATTGGGCGCCAAAGAATTGAGCCCCCCAAACTTGCTATCGTGTTCATTGCCGTGTTTTCTACGCCACCAACAAGTACAGTTGAATAGCTTTCTTGTGTTAGTACCAAAAAAAATATAAAATTTGGTTGAAAAAACTTTATTTGTAAAAGCAACACCAGAACAAGTTTAAATTAACCGGGATGTAAATTGCGCCAAGAATGGCCGCACAAATATAGTAGCTTGTTACAATTGGTGTTTTCTACCCACACAACAAGAAACAGTGTTAATTGCCTTTTTTGTGAATTTATGCTACCAAAAAAAATATATATATAATTCGTTGAAAAAGACGTTTATTTTTGTCACACACAGCAAAAAAACCTTTAAATTAACCCGGATGAAAATTTGCCCCAAGAATTGAGCCGCAAAAACTAGTAGCGTGTTACAAAGCGTTTTTTCTACGCCACCCCCAACAAAGATACAGTTGTAATTGCCTTTTTTGGAATTGGCTACCAAAAAAATATATATAATTTGGCGTTGAAAAAAACGTTTATTTTTGCCCAGCACACCAGCAAAACAACGCTTAATAACCCCTTGGATGTAAATTCCCGCCAAAGAATTGACCCAAAAAATTACTTTTGTAGCGTGTTACAATTGCGTGTTTTTCTACCCCACACAACAAGAATACAGTTGTAATTACCTTGCTTGTGAATTAGGCTACCAAAAAAATATATATATTTGGCGTTGAAAAAGACGGTTTATTTTTGTCAGCACACCACAAAACAACGTTTAAATTAACCCCGGGATGTAAATTGCGCCAAAGAATTGACCGCACAAACTAGTACTTGTAGGCGTGTTACAATTGCGTTTTTTTCTACGCCACACAACAAGAGATACAGTTGTAATTCCTTACTTGTGAATTAGGCTACCAAAAAAAATATATATATATTTGCTTTGAAAAAGAGGGTTTTTATTTTTGTCACACACCAGCAAAAAAAACGCTTAATTAACCCTGGATGTAAATTGCGCCAAAGAATTGAGCCGCACAAACTAGGCTGTTACAAGTGCGTGTTTTCTACGCCACACAACAAGAGATACATTTGTAATTAGCCTTTGCTTGTGAATTAGGCTACCAAAAAAAAATATATATATTTGCCGTTGAAAAAGACGGTTTATTTTTGTCAGCACACCAGCAAAACAACGCTTAATTAACCCCTGGATGTAAATTGCGCCAAAGAATTGAGCCGCACAAACTAGTAGCGATATACAATTGCGTGTTTTCTACGCCACACAACAAGAATACAGTTGAAAATTAGCCTTTGCTTTGAATTAGGCCTACCAAAAAAAAATATATATATTTGGCGTTGAAAAAGACGGTTTATTTTTGTCAGCACACCAGCAAAACAACGCTTAATTAACCCCTGGATGAAAAATGCGCAAAGAAATGAGCCGCACAAACTAGTAGCGTGTTACAATTGCGTGTTTTCTACGCCACACAACAAAGTTTACAGTTGTAATTAGCCTTTGCTTGTAAAATTAAGGCTACCAAAAAAAATATATATTTGGCGTTGAAAAAGACGGTTTATTTTTGTCAGCACACCAGCAAAACAACGCTTAATTAACCCCTGGATGTAAATTGCGCCAAAGAATTAGCCGCACAAACTAGTCGTAGTTGACAATTGGTGTTTTCTACGCCACAAAACCCAAGAGAACATTTGTAAATTTCCTTTGCTTGTGAATTAGGCTACCAAAAAAAATATAATATATTTGGCGTTGAAAAAGACGGTTTAAATTTTTGTCAGCACACCACAAAAAACCAACGCTTAATTAACCCTGGAGTAAATTGCGCCAAAGAATTGACCGCACAAACTAGTAGCGTGTTACAATTGCGTGTTTTCTACGCCACACAAAAGAATACATTTTAAATTTACCTTTGCTTTTAAATTTAGGCTAAAAAAAAAAAATTATATTTTTGGGGCGTTTGAAAAAGGTTTTTTTTTTCAGCACACCAGCAAAACAACGCTTATTAACCCCTGAGAAAAAAGCGCCAAAAATTGAGCCGCACAAAACTAGTACGGGTTACAATGCGGTTTTTCTACCCACACAACAAGAATACAGTTGTAATTAGCCTTTTTTTTAAATTTGGGTACCAAAAAAATATATAAATTGGCTTGAAAAAAAGAGGGTTTATTTTTGTCACACACCACAAAACAACCTAAATTAACCC
>JAODAL010045845.1:0-31535 GCA_025379985.1 Phyllomedusa bahiana | reverse complement strand
AGGAGAAAATTAAAATGGGGGTTTTCCCGTGGAGCAGAAATTTCCCGCCTATTTTTCCCAAACCCACATTCATAGATGTGTCTAATCTTATAAAATGGGGTTTTTTTTGGCGACCCACCCCCAAAAAAAAAAAAAAAACGCCCCTAAAAACACCTTTTTCATGTGTCGAGCCCTTACGAAAAATGCTTAAAACCACAAAATTTTAGGCGCTTTAGACTTTCTAGCCGGGTTTAGTGATTGTACGGCCAGAAAAAGGGTAAAAAAAACCCCTTTCATACATTTTCGCCCTTTAAATTTTAAATAGGGTTAAAAAGGGATTTTCCCCGGGAGTTAAAAAAAGCTCATTAGTCTGTCGGGGCGTGATAAAAAATAGAAGATAAAAACAAAATTTCCCCCTCCTGGATGCCCCGGGTTCAGTCCTTGGGGGCCATCACTTTTTCCCCCCGCTGTTTTCCCCTGAACATTTTCATCATTAAAAATACAGGAAACAGTCAAATCAAAATGGAATACATCGGGGAACCCATGTTTTTGGGGGGTTTTTTGGGGGATTTTTTTTTTATCATTATTTTTCCAGGGGTTTTAAAAAATAAAGGTTTCTGACAGAGTTTTCTCTGTTATTTAGTGCTGGGGTTTATGTCTCCCAGTGGTGTTTTTTTTTTTGTCTTTCCCCAAGCACAAAGCTCCAGCGTAGTAATTAAAAAGGTTTTGTTTTAAACACCTTTATTACTAACATTTAAAAAAATGGAATAAAATGGGAAAAACCGAAAAACACCATAAACAACATAAAAAATTTCCCTTTACTTAAATAAACCCATCCTGCACCAGTTTTCATTGCCCCATTTTTGTAATAGTTTAAAATTTTAATGGTCGCGTAGCCCAATAAACCCCAAATAGTTCAAAAAAGGAAATTTTGTAGAAACAAAAAAAACACTTAAAAAGGCCGGGGACAGTAGTAAACCCCACCCCTTTGGGCACCCCTGAAAAATTCATGCATTTTCCTGCGGTTTATTTTCTGGGGTGCAAGGGAAGAAGTTAATAACCATAAAATATATTTTAATATATTTATAGAGGTTACAGGCCCCCGGGGGGGTTTAAAAAAATTTTCCCCCAGGGGGTTATTTTTTCTTTCCCTCCCAACCCCCTTTAAAGGGGGATTTTGCCTCTTAGCTATGGCCTGTACCTGCTCTCTCACCCATGGGAAATTTGTAAAAATTGGGGGACAATGAGAGAGTTGCTGGAAAAGGGAGGATTCTAAGATATTTCAATGAAAAAAGAAAAGGTAAAGTGAAGGATTCATCATCTGTGAGTTCCTGGTTTGTATTTCCCACTGTAATCACTTTTTTTCCCGCAAAGTCTATGTACAGTGGAAATTTAAACCACTTTTTTGGGTCACTGTAAGGCCCGGGTAATTTTAGCCTTTGAAATACTGATCTTTATTCAGCAAAAAATGGGGGGAAATTATTTAAAGTCACTTTGTGGTGGTAATTTTATGGACATGTTCTGGGGGTTTATTTGGACCCTTTTATGTAGTAGTGTTTTTGGAAAGGGTTTGGTATAGGGGGATATCTTTTTTAGCAGAAAAATGATGGTGAAAAGAAAAGGTTTGAGGTATTTGCTTCTTGTATAATCTAGCAACTGCATGACTATTATTAACAGGTACCAGTAAATGTTTGTCGTCAGGGGAAAGGCTGGTGGAGGTGGAATCCAAAAGTCTGCTATGGGGCTCAGGCTTTCCCTATTTAGGGCCCCTGGGTAAAACCCCTTGTGACGGGCTAAACCCCAAAAGGGGTTTTGGGGGCCAAAACCAAGGATCAGGGGAACCCAATTGGCACAGAAAACCCAACCTTTTTTTTTTAAAACTATTAAAAGGGACTTGTGGTTTTTTTTATAAAACCAAAAATTAGTAAGAACCAAAATCTGCAACAATATTATTTTAACGATATTTAATTTTTGTATTGCCCACTATATTCAATGTGGAAAACCTGCAACCAGTCTATGCACTTGATCAGACAGATATGCTTCAGTATTAAAAATCCAAACGCAGGTAAATTTTTAAATTTCGAAAAACCTGCATGGGCAATGGGGGACAAGATTTGATAAAACCTCATCAAATTTGCTGCTGTTATTTCTCGTACAGGGGTCGGACTGGGGGGTCTGGGGCCCCCCAGGGGAGTTGATCTTGGGGGCCCCCCCCCACCATACGGTACATGAAAAAAAATTACCGGGCCTCTGGGGGGGCCGGAAAATGCCCCCCATTTTACCACTTTAATACAGTTTTAAAACAGAACGTATTGGTAGTAAAATAAGCAAGAGAGACCACATTTGCCCAGTCTAAACTTTTATCATGACACAGGCTAAGTAGCTCCACCCCATTTCCCCCCACATACAAAAAAATCCCCCTCCACCCAAACAAAAACCCCTCCCCCCCACATCCCCAATTTATCCCCCTCCCCCCCGCATACAAAAGCCCCCACCACCCCAAAACCCAAAATCCCCCCCACCCGAAATACAATATCCCCCCCAAACCCCGGAAATACAATACCCCCCTCCACCCACATAAAAATTACCCCCCCTCCCCCACATACAATTTTTCCCCCCCTTCCACCCACATACAATATCCCCCCCCACCCCCCTTAAATTTACCACCCCACCCCCCCACAAACAATATCCTCCCCCCAATAGCCCCACATAACAATATCCCCCTCCACCCCCCATAAAATTTTTCCCCCCCCCCCACTTTACAATACCCCCTCCACCCATAACAATATCCCCCCCCACCCACATACAATATCCCCCTCCAAAGCCCCACAAAACCAAATTTTTTTAAGGGGGGTAAATTAAAAAAATTTTAAAAAATAAATTTTAATTTTAAAAAATAAATATTTTAAAAGAATTTTCAATTTTTTAAAAAAAGAATACAATTTAAAAAAATAAATATTTTTAAAGGAATAAAAAAATTTTTAAAAAAAACCCGATACAATATCCCCCTAATAAAATTTTTTAATCCTCCCCCCGTTTAAATTTAAAAAAGAATAAAATCCCAAAAAAAGCATTTACAATACCCCCTAAAACCCGCATACAATACCCCCCTCCACCCACATAAAAATATCCCCCTCCCCCCCACAAAAAAATATCCCCCTCCCCCCACATACAATTACCCCTCCCCCCGGGATAAAATTTCCCCCCCTCCCCCCCGCATAAAAAACCCCCTTTCCCCCCCAAATACAAAAATCCCCCCCCAAACCCGCATAAAAAATTCCCCTCCAAACCCCATACAAAACCCCTCCTCCAATATCCCAAAAACAATACCCCCTCCCCCCCAATTAATTTTTCCCCCTCCACCCACATACAATATCCCTCCACCCCCCTACAAATCCCCCCCCACCCCATACAATATCCCCCCCCCACCCCATCCCAATATCCCCTCCACCCGCATATTTTTCCCCCCTCCCCCCAAAATAAAATATCCCCCAATTTTCCCCATACAAAACCCCCCCCCCCCCCATAAAAAAACCCCCTCCCCCCACATACAATATCCACTCCACCCACATACAATACCCCCCCTCCACCCGCATACCTATCCTTTTCCAATAGCCCACAAAAAATTTATCCCCCCCCCCCCAATACAATTCCCCTCCACCCACATACAAAAAATCCCCCCCCACCCAAAAACCCCAAATCCCCCCCACCCAAAAACAAAACCCCCCCCCCCCCCCATAAAATTCCCCCCTCCACCCACAAACAAAAACCCACAACCCCCATACAAATATCCCCCCCCCCCAAAACAATATCCCCCCCCACCCGCAAAAAAAAACCCCCCACCCCCCGGGCATCCCAATATCCCCCCCCCCGCAAAAAAATATCCCCCCACCCAAAATAAAATACCCCCCTCCCCCGCTTTAAAATTTCCCCCCCTCCCCCCGCAAAACCAAAAACCCCCCACCCACATACAAAAATCCTCCCCCAAATAGCCCCCACAAACAATATCCCCCTCCCCCCCCATACAAAATCCCCCGCCACCCCACACAATATCCCCCCCCCCCACATACAATATCCCCCCCAATAGCCCCACATACAATACCCCCCTCCACCCACATAAAATACCCTCCCCAAAGTCCACTTACAATTTTCCCCCCCCACCCACTACAATATCCCCCTCCACCCCATAAATATCACCCCCACCCACATACAATACTCTCCCCCCAAACATCCCATACCCCCCTCCACCCCCCATACAATATCCGCCCCCCCCCACATAAAAATACCCCCCTCCCCCCCACAAAACAAAAACCCCCTCCCCCAAAATTAAAAACCCCCCCTCCCCCCAAACAAAAATTTACCCCCCCTCCCCCCACATACAAATCCCCTTCCACCCACAACACTACCCCCCTCCACCCACATACAATATCCCCCTCCACGTTTCCCTTTTTTCGCCCCTCACCCCCCCTCCTAAAAAAATCACCAGAAAAGGAAAGGAAAGTGAAAACCCCTTTTACCCACAGGGCCCAGGTGTTCCCTCACTTTTACAGTAGGGGACACATGTACGCTCCCCACTATACTAATGCCAAAATAACTTACAATACCTCCATATAGAGACCCCATAGAGGTCAGACACCAGCTCGGGGTTTAACCTACAACCCCGCCATATAGAGACCACATATTGGGATACCAGCTCAGTAAAAAATTCCCAACACCACCATATAGAGACCAAAAAAGAGGTCGGGACCCCCAGTTTTCAGGTCAAAATCCTTTTCAGTGAAATATAATACACGTTGAACCAAAATAGAAGAAAAATAACCCCTGAAATCGGGACTCCCCCGGGGGAGGGTCTTTCTGGGGAGTCATTCTCTTTCTTTATAAAGTCGCTTTTAAATTCCCTTTTTTCTGCACCCGTTCCACACCCCCCATGGGGTTTTGTCCCGGCCAAAAACTCACCCCTCAGAAATTACACACAAATATCTTACAATCCCCCAATTTTCCAGCACCTCTTTTTTCTTTTCCCACCTCTGTAAAAATTTGCCAGGGGTGGAAAAAACAGGTACAAGCCATAGCTTAGAGGTTTAATACCCTAAAGGGGGTTGGAGGGGGGGGAGGAGGACAAACCCCCCCCGGGTTTTTGTTTCCCCTCTAAAATTTATATTCCCGGGTAAGTAGGAAAAGACCCTAGCTAGATAGGAAAAATTAGGCAAGGCCCCGGGTAATAGATAGGCCCTCTTTGGTAGGTAGGCCCCCGCTAAAAAGGGTTTGGAACCCCGGGCCCCCAGGTAGGTTGGTGGGTACCTCCCAGGGTGGGTAGGAAAAAACCCCCGCCCCCAAAAAAAAGGGAAAAAATAAACGGCCCCCAGTTGGGAAATTTTGATGGGCTACAGTTGGGGTTGGTTTGGCCCCCAGTTAGATAGGCTGTAGGTGGGTGTTGGTGATCCCAGTTAGTTACTGTAGGTAGGGGTTTTTCCCCCCATTAGGAAAGGGCTGTAGGTAGTTGGGGTTTCCCCTTTTTAAGGCTTCAAGCAGTTGGGGAAACCCCCCTTTAGGAGTTTTATACGGCAGTTTAGGGTCCCCTTTGGGGATTATACGGGCATTTTGGGGCCTCCTTTAGGTGTATACAGAAGTTAAGGGTCTCCTTTGGGTTTGGTAAAACAGGCATTTGGGGGTTCCCCTTTTAGGTAGTTTTACGGGGCATTAGGGGCCCCCTTTAGTGGGGCGGGAAGCCAGGGCCCCCCCTTTTTAGCTAGGGGCAGGAAGTCGGGGCCCCTTTTTAGGAAAGCCGGGCCCCCCTTTATGTAGCCAGGGCCCCCTTTTAATGCAGCCAGGGCCCCTTTTTATTACCGGGGCCCCCCTTTGTTTAGCCCGGGGCCCCCGTTATGTAGTTTAGGGCCCCCCCATAGTTTGGCCCAGGGCCCCCTTTATGTAGCCAGGGCCCCCTTTAAGTACCCCAGGGCCCCCATATTTTAGTCGGGGCCCCCCCTTTTGTAGCCAGGGCCCCCCCTTTATGTAGCCAGGGCCCCCATTATGTAGCCAGGGACCCCCATTATATAGCCAGGGCCTCCCTTTAGGTAGCCAGGGCCCCCTGAGATAGCCGGGCCCCTTTATTAGCCGGGCCCCTTTAGTTAGCCAGGCCCCCCTTTTTTAGCCAGGGCCCCCCTTTTTTTAACCCCGGGGCCCCCCCTTATTTAAAACCCAGGTCCCCCCTTTTTTTGCCGGGCCCCTTTATACCCGGGGCCCCCCCCTTTAGTTACCCGGGCCCCCCCCTTTAGTTATCCAGGGCCCCCCCTTTTTTAAAGCCATGGGCCCCTTTTAGTTTTGACGGGGCCCCCTTAAGTAGCCAGGGCCCCCCCTTTGTTAGCCAGGGCCCCCCAAAGTTACCCCAGGGCCCCCAGGGGGTTAGCCAGGGCCCCCCTTTTTTAAACCCAGGGGCCCCCTTTGTTACCCGGGGGCCCCCCCTTTTTTAAACCAGGGCCCCCCCTTTAGTACCCCAGGGCCCCCAAAGTTATGGGGGCCCCCCTTTTAAATGTAGCCGGGGCCCCCCCTTTAAATGTAGCCAGGGCCCCCCTTAATTTTAGGCAGAGCCTCCTTAATTTTAGCCAGGGCCCCCTTTAGATAGCAAGGGCCCCTTAGATAGCCGGGGGCCCCTTTATTAGCCAGGGCCCCCCTATGTTAGCCGGGGGGCCCCTTTTTTTAACCAGGGCCCCCCTATTTTTTGGGCCGGGGCCCCCCCTTTGTTAGCCGGGGGGCCCCCCTTTAGAGCCAGTGCCCCTTAAGTTATTTTCAGGTCCCCCCTTTGTTACCCGGGGCCCCTTTTTAGATAGCCAGGTCCCCCCTTTGTTAGCCGGGGGCCCCTTTAGATACCCAGGGCCCCCCCCATGTTAGCCGGGGGCCCCTATGTTAGCCGGGCCCCCTTTAGTTATCCGGGGCCCCCCTTTTTTTTTATCCAGGGCCCCCCCTTTAAAGTTATCCGGGCCCCCCCTTTGTTAGCCAGGCCCCTTTTTTGGGCCAGGGCCCCCCTTTTTGTTAGCCGGGGCCCCCCCTATTTTGGGGCCAGGGCCCCTTTAGTATTCAGGGCCCCCCTTTAGTAGCCATGGCCCCCCTTTAGTTATCCAGGGCCCCCCTTTAGTTATCCAGGGCCCCCCTTTATTTTACCCAAGGTCCTCCCTTTATTTAAACCCGGGGGCCCCCCTTTAGTAGCCAGTGCCCCTTAATTTTAGTCCAGGCCCCCCCTTTGTTAGCCGGGGCCCCTTTAGATAGCCGGGCCCCCCCCTTTTTTAAGCCGGGCCCCTTTAGATAGCCGGGGCCCCCCTATTTTAAACCCCAGGGGCCCCAATTTAGCCCAGGGCCCTTTTTTGGGGCCGGGGCCCCCCTTTAGTACCCAAAGGGCCCCCTTTTAAATTTTTTTCCGGGGCCCCCCCCTTATTTACCCGGGGCCCCCCTTTGTTACCCAAAGGGGCCCTTTAGTAGGGGGGCCCCCCCCTTTGTTACCGGGGCCCCCCTATGTTACCCGGGGCCCCTTTAGTAGTCGGGGCCCCCCCTTTAGTACCCAAATGGCCCCCCTTATTTTATCCCAGGGCCCCCCTTTAGTTTACCCAAAGGGGCCCCCCCTTTATTTTATCCGGGGCCCCCCCTTTATTTATCCCAGGTCCTCCCTTTTAAAAGTTACCCCCCAGGGCCCCCTTTGATAGCCAGGGCCCCCCAAAGTTACCCAAAGGGCCCCCCCCTTTTGGGTTAGCCAGCCCCCCCTTAAACCCAGGGGCCCTTTTTGTAGCCGGGGTCCCCTAGGTATTTTTAAAAAAACAAAAAAACAGCCATTCCCCCTGGCTGGGGCCCTGCTCCGGCCGCTCCGGGGCTGCCCCCCGGCTCCGCCCCCTGCATAGGCGGCGCGGTGAAGTAAACATCACCGCCCGGCCTTCGCCCAGCATGGGGGCCCCGGCGCTCGGGCGGGCTCAGGCCAACCCGTTTTCACCCGCCAGGGAGGCAGCGGAGCCAGCGCTAGTGGCGCTGTGCTCCGCGACCCCCGCCGAAAGCCCCCGGGGGGCCGGGGGGAACATTAGCCCCCCAAGCTACCGGGCCCCGGTCCTGGGCGCTGGGGGACGCAGGCCCCGGGGTTCGGCCCGGGGGAAATCCCGGGGACCGGGCCCCCGGGGAGCGGGGGCACTGCCCCCGGGGGCCCACAGCAGCTCGGGGGGGGGGGGGCGCCGGGGTTTCCCCGGCCCCCCGGGGCCCAGCCCGACCTGTTTGCATTTAGGTTTTATGCCAAACAGAAAATCTGCAGCAAATGTTCTATTTGTAGACTAAGCCTAAAGTTGCTTTTTCCCTTTCCACTTTTTGGTACAGTCATTTAAAAAATAAATTTTCTACAAAATTTTGGATGCAATGGGGGCCCTTTTGCCCAAAATGTTTGCACCATGGCCCTTTTAATTATTTTTTCCTAGCAACATGAAAGCATTTGAAATGGATAGCCCACATCCCAACTAAAATTCAGAGTTGATGTAAGATGCTGAGGACACTAGAAGAATAAGTTTGGATGGATTTCTAGAGCCATGAGTCATAGTTGTTATAAAGGTCATGTATCCAGAGGTCAGAGGATGGACATAAATATCCTGCTTCATATATAATTTAATCAAAAGCCACAATGAAGTAAAAAATGGGTTGTGTTCATCCATGATTTGCTTAATATTAATAATGTTCTGTTTCTCTATAATGTTGAGCTTAGAGGTGACAACAACTATATTGTTGAAGATGGGGCTGTGGTTTGTGAACATTAAAGCAAAGAAAAAAGGCAACTGCTGGGCATTTTTCACGCTTAAGAGCTCTATAGAGTTGTGCACTAAGGGCGACATATATGAACGGGGCTGCACCAGTTTTCTGGTGTAGTTTGAACCAAAAAGAATGTATGAACAGGTGCAATCCAAACTTTGGCACGCCAAAGTTTAGGGGCGTTCTGGGGCTGTGTCGCACCACATTCATAGAAGTAGACATATTTATGATTCTTTGATGCCAAATCTAGGTGCAGAACAGTTAGAACAGCCAGACCAGGTTAAAGGTGGTGCCTGAGCCAGACTTGTCATATTGGCACTACAATGCACCTGTATGTATGAACTAAGGAAAAGGGTCATACATTCTGGCGCATTCTACATTGCCTTAAAAAGGGGGTTTTATCATTTCATTAAATGGCCTTCAGAATAAGTGGACAGTGAAAACAAGGAACTTTGCAATTGGATGTCATTTGCAAAGCTGTCTTGTTTTCACAGTATTCCTTATCTTCGTTTTTCTGTAAACAAAGTTCTCCAGTGCTGGTCAGATAGTCGAATCCCACCTCCTTGCATTTCATTAGCTGAGGGCTCTAATAATTTACATTCTGTTTGGCCCCTGGCCACCTGTATTCACGGAACTTGCATTCCTGCCTCTCACTCAGAATTAGGGGCCGACAATAATTTCACTCTATACACTAAACTGCCCTCATTGACACTGCAGCTACTTTTCTACAATCAGAAAACAGCAGAACTGGTGCGTCGGTGCCTTATGTAAACATGAAGGCATACGGATCTGTGCTGTGGATGGATTCAACTGTAGCAAACCTCCAGCTGTGAGAGATCAGTGCTGAGTTCATAGAAGACTGTTTAGACTGAATGCAGGCCTGTGGTATGTAAACAGCTCATACAAAATAAGACTGCATAGGGAGAGGACAGTGATATGTGGAGGGGGGGGACACATTGGAGCCAGCATGAACAGTGAAGGGGGGATGATGTCACCCCCCTTCAGTAAAGAAACACCCAGCTGGGAGGGGAACAAACGCCCTGGATTTCAGGAATTGAGAGCATCAAGCTTCAAGAGAACAACCCAAATGATAAAGCGATACATCCCCTTTAAAGCTATTTAGAACTGGCCTGTCAGCGGCAGGATTCATAGATGTCGCCCTAAGTTTATAAACCTCCAGCAGTCATGTCACTGCAACATGCTCGACGAGGAATAGCTGAGCTGATTTGTGAATCACTACTAGACCTGCCCACAGCCTAACCAGGAAGTGTGAGTCTGAAGCTGACTGGCTTTGTTAAACAGCATGGTGAGACAACCCCTCTAATAGTGCCCTATTTCCATTAATTAAAAAAAAAAAAATACATTGCATCTTTCTCCATTTTCTCACCAATTATTTGGCTGCTGAGGATGCTGTCCAGCACATGGTGCAGTGACACCATCATACCACCCTCATCAAAGCAGCCTGTGGCCTACAATAGTTAACGGCGGGACAAGAATCCGATCACTCTCTGCACTTCCATAATTTTTAAACTGTATGTGTGTCATGAGGCCATGCATACAGTTGAAAAGCGTTGTTAAAGGGGTTGTCTCACTACAAAGAATATCTTTCAATATGTAAGGAACACTAAATGAAGACCTTTTCCAAATATATTGCTTTGTTCATCCTTTTTTGTTAGGGTGCTACAAGTGATTTTTTCACACTTCTAGGGCTCTAGGTTTCCCCAAGTGTCCGAATGTGTACTCGTTCTACCCTTGATGTGTGTTATATCTGATAGCAGGGAGTATGTCCACCCACAGAAACTGTCCAACCATTGAAAGTTTGTGTGTTATTCTGATCTTTTTAGACATAAGATCGTACTATGTTTCCTTTACTCAGCAGAGCTTCTCCTGTCTGGTAGAAGGAAATTTATGTATTAGACTAATCACATAATAAAAAGGAGAGTTTAGAATACACAGGTCTAATTATGCTAATTACAGACAGCTATGACAGGAAGTGCTGAGCAAAGCAGCTTTATTTCTTTAACATGCATCCTATGTAAACTTAGATATAGGGACAACACCTTTAATGCGAGAAAGAAGCAGGGCTTGTGCCCTTGATTTCTGGTTCGTGTTGAAAGACCACTGGGTGAAGTTCCATGAAAATCAGGATGTTTCGCTGGACCCAGTCTGGTTGGTCGAGAGGCACATACCTGGGCAGAAGGCAGGGGAATAAATAGTGTGTATGTAGACAAGACATAAATAAGACAAAGACGTACAGTAAATAACCAATCTCTGCCTCATGGGTTCCTAAATTACATTTTAATGTATATGTAATGTACTATATATATTAGCTAATGAATGATAAGAGCTATCACACAAAGCACAGAGGTGATATTAGAAGCACTTAGCAATATCTTATGTGTTAGACTTCATATTCAGCTAATGTTTGATTCCTTAATTAGTATTACACATCTGCAACATTAATCCAAGTGAAAATGAGAGCTCATTGAAGTAAAGCACTTTGAGAACCACCTATTCATAGCTGTGTCTGTTTATATCTTTCACGGTCCTAGCACCATTCTTTATGTTGTGAGAGGTGCAACAGCATGTTTCCCCATCACAAAACAAAAATGGATCAGAAAAGGCATTCATTATGTGATGAACGCAGAACTTTATCTGAATATGAGCAATGAGACCTTCACAGGAAGCAGCAAAAAGTCTGTGGTTTCGAGTGAGCAGAAAAAAATGTTTTTTTTAACTTGCTGAAGAATAAAATAGTAACTGAAAACTCCCCCATAATAATATCTACAAGTGATAATGTGCTAACATGTAATAGTAGGCTGCAACGATGACACATTTCTACTGTCAAATAGTCGTAAAAACGGGAGACCTTACATGTAAGTGTGGGGGGGGCCCCCCACAATTTTATAAAATTTGTTTTATTGGTATCATGTGGTAAGTGATTGTGAAGTTTGATCATTTCTGTGTCTTCCACCTTTAAGGCTGCTGTTGTTGGATGAGCTTTCCTGGAAGGGTTTCGATTTCTGTGTAGTAGCCTTCCAAACTAACAGTATATTAATACAGACGGCTTATATTTTCTGTTAGATGTACAGTTTATGTATAAAGTATTGTAAGGCAAAAGTATAAAATAACAGGAAGTATGCTTGAAACTACTACTATGTACATATACGGAAACAAAAACTTGCACAAAAAAGAGATGTTAATTTTCTAAGAAAGATTGTTCTCTAGGCCAAAATCTTCACATAAAAAAATATTGGCAATATTATACCCATTTAGGTTAGTGTTTATTATTATTAAATTCTGTGCTTAACAGAATAGAAAGCAAATTTTGCCTGCGAAAAAAAGCGTAATTATCGTAAACATTATGGGGGGTGCATTTTTTTCCAGTACGCCCCCCACAGTTTTCTGTCATAAAGGTCCGCATTTGGAATTTGCAACTTTACATTTCTTATTAAAACTGTTGGCGGCTTAGTTGGGAGGGTCGCATGGGTTCTTGGAACCGGATATAAATGTACTCGCTATAATTTAGCCAAATAAACTTACATAATTGTGGAATAGATTTATGTTTCTGGCAAACAGTTCAAGCATATTGCACAAATTTTTTCCAAATATTGTAGCTTAAAGGGTAGTCCACAACAACAAAGACAAAATAATGAGTCGGATTATTGAACATATAAAACGCTTTGTTCTGATTTTGAAACCTATTTTACAAAGAGGGTTTTACACTGTATTTTAGTTTTTTTGCATGTATTTTCGACAGATTTTGACAGTTTTCGGATTCAGTATTTCAATAGTTTTTGCATCACAGAGTACTTTTTGCACCATTGGATTCTTTTGATGAGGTTATTCATTTTAATTATATTTAATAAAGGTTATATTTTAGAGTTCTTGATTTGCTAGAAATATTTTCAGTGACTTTTGATGTGCGCAAATCTCTAATATAATTTTTTGGTAATAGTCAGTGATTTTGTTTACTATTAACTTTTAGGATGCGGATCCATGCCAAAAAATGCTTGGCATTTTTCAATGCCATCCCATTGACTTTGTAGTAAATTGTCCGCCATTTTCAGAGTGAAATACAGCAGAAGATTGACCATGTTCTAAGTTTTTTGAATATTCGACCTGGACCACAATGCGGATTTTCAATTGAGGTCTATGGGGATGATTTCACATTTGGTTTATGACGGTTGTTTATAACTTCTCACTGGTTGTTATACTGGAAATGCTTGCGTGTAGAAGGGTGCAATTTATAGTTTCTTTAAGGTCTGTGGTATCAACTGCCGCCCTTTCCAGCTGTTGGGAAACTACAACTCCATCATGCATTTATATAACATATAACAGTGGGCATGATGGGAGTTGTAGTTTCCCAACAGCTGGAGGGTCGCAGTTTGAGACCACTGATTTAGGTTTTTAAGAATAGAAAAGGTTTTTAAGTCATTAAGCGGGGGGAGACCTACAGCGTAAACTTAGAAGTCAGGAATCGCGTTGGATTTTCTGAATACGAGAGCGCCTCATGGATTTAATATCAAACAGGATATATTTACGTTTTAATTAAACATGTTTTACATTTGTATATATTGTATATATATATTTTTGACTATTTTTTTTCTACATATTTTTTTAATGTTTTGTTTTTAATTCTTTATTGTATGTTAGATTTACTATGGAGTTTCGTGGGCTGTTTTTGTAACTGCCTTGATTTTGTGATTTCTATAACATCTTGATTGGTGATTGATGCATCATGTGACTAGTAGAGCAGGTTTATAGGAGCGGAACATCAGTGAGTTGTGCTATGAGCAAGGACACCTTGATTGACCGAAATGCGTCAGTATAGTGATGCTCAATGTTGGATATATCATGACCATGTTCATGTGAATACTATTTTACTGAGATTTGAAGAAAGAAGGACTTTTTATTGGACTAATAACATGACAGTTACTCTGTCGCAGGTGGCCATCCTATATATTTTGGTGCTGTTGGGCGTGGGGTCTGGCCTACCGTGTCTTTCTCGGGTTCTCATTTTTTGCAGTTGAGCTGGTCACAGCCATTCGTGGCAATTATTTGCTAGATAAGTACTAAGCACCTGGTGCTCCATAAAATTTATATATATATATATATTATGTTATATTATTTATATATATTTTATATACTACATAGTATATATATATACTCTGCTTACATCACCATTCAAAGCTGTTCACTTCCAAACCGGGATGATAGGAAGCTGCACGTGACCACTGCAGCCAGTGTCTGGTTGCAGCAGTGACATACCAGTTTGAAGAAGGGGAACATAAACAGTAGACCAGAGAGACCCACCAGAGCCCAAGCACAGAGCAGCAGAAGACAGCGAATATAGTTTCAAGGGTTTTTTTTCTTTTTAAATTAGGTACCAGGAAACTATATTTATTTTATAGAACAGACAACCCTTTTTTAAAATGGCAAAGAAAAATGTCGCTGTTAAATATATTCCCTCACTTATGTGCCAAAGTTTTGGAGTGAACTGTTTATACTATCTTTTGGTAAAGGGGATATCTAGGAATAGGTAGGTAATGATACTGGAACATATTGCGCCAAAGTCGATTGTTTTTACAAGATTTTAACATAATGCATCTTATATTGAGAAACCTTTAAGAGGTATCTTTCATGATAATTAATGTGTTTGAACAGTCCTTGTATGGAATCATATTTTGTACTGTATGAGATGAGTTTCTGTATACTGGGAATCTTTCATCTGTGTTATTTTAATATGGCTGCCTATAAATTTTTGTTATAGGTTTGACCCATATCCAGCCTTCGTGTATAATTCACAGACAGATCATTGCACTGCAGTGGGACATAGTTGTTATACCTAGCACAACAAATACAAAATATAAAAGCAGATATAAACAAGAGGATGCAGAGTTCATCTAAGTGCATTGGCCTGGCCTCTTCTAACAGTGGGTACCATTTAAGCGAATTTTGGAGAAGGCATATCCTATATGATTTATTCAGTCCTAAGTAAAACTTAAGCTATGCTGAGTTTGTTTCAGAAAGATTTTGATGTGGTCTATATAACAGAATCCATATAAAAATTGAATTTAATTAGTATCTTATTGTTTTTTTTAATGGGAATCTATCCTGTAGTTCATAGTGTAGATTTCTCTGCATGGACTCTTTCTGACACTGATTTGACATCTGTGGGGAAAAACATATATTTTGATGCAGAATCATTTGGACTCTAATAGATGTAGCTATATTGTGGATAGTCCATAGAAATAAAATACTTCTGGTATGAAAGGGCGGCTAATCCACACATCCCAAACTGCCAGCAATACTCAAAGGAGAAAGAAAATGAAAAAAGAGGAACAAGTGTAGAGTAAACTATTAGAGACAATAGCCGGACTAAGCAAGAGGCCTCACGTTTTTTGATCCTCTCTGAGTTGCCCTACTTTTTGCATACAATTAGCTCAGTGATTAGGATTAGTGTCTTGCAGAATTGTGGTTCTAGGCTTAAATTTAGCCAGGGGAACCTCTGACAGACCCATCTTCTTACAGGCAGTTTCTTTTAGGTATACATCAACAAATTTAATTGATTTCCTTTAGGGTACTGGTTCACACGGGGCGTGTTTCTTTTATCCATGTAACATACACTTTTCTGATTACTGTTTGGATCCGTCTGTCGGACCCAACAGACCCAAAAAACATCGAATACATGAGCAGTATTGTTTTTAATTGTTTTTATTAGAAACACAGATTGGTGTTCACACGAGTGATTCCCGATGTGTGTCTCACTGCGTCTTCCGGGTCCATTCTTAGAACTGACATGTCAATTCTTGGTCCGAAAGATGCGGCAGGAGCCCTATTTTAAAATAGTGGGTGCGGATCTGCTGCATCAGCAACATCAAAAACGCAGCTGATTTTGGATAGTGTTGGATTGGTTTTAGATCGAATTGCTGCGCATTTTGGATCGATTTTGATCCAAACGGAGGCAAAAATCGAATTCAAAAAGCATGTGATGCATACGCTTAAAATTGCCCCATTGTTTGAGTCAAAAAGATAAACAATGTGGTGAGGTGCTCATAATCTATGGAAATAAATCGTAATAAATCAACATTCTGCAAAAGTTTTGACATTCATAATTCCATCTATTAAATGCCTTAAATGTCTATGTGGGCCTTGGCCTTGTATAAAATTCGGAGGCCTTATATGAGTATTTCATTGGTTTGCTTTAAACATGCAGGCAAAGGTAAATAAAAACTATTACCAAATACTTTGCTTTTCTGATTTTGCTTCTCTTCAGAGTTAGGAGAAGATTTTATCTTCAGCTTTTGCACACAAGCTTTCCTAGTTACCAAATATCTCTCTTTCTCTGCTCTCATAGGCAGCAACAGTGGCCAGGATAGTGACATTACTCCCTGCTCTGCTTGTTATCTGAAAGTCTGGAGCTTGTTTACATTACTAACTTACAAGCATTAACCCTTTAGAGCTCTATAGCTTTGTGCACTGCAGTTCACAAACCCCCTACATTCATGTCACTCATTACGATCAGCTATGAGTAGCACCGCTGATTTAACAATCACTGCTAAAGATCCACCCACAGCCTAACCAGAAAGCATGATCTGGAAGTGCTGTGGTTCTGTAAATACAGAATGGTGTGAAATCTTTAAAACTCTGGTGTCCTGATTTACATGTTGTCTGGAAATGCTTTATACTAAATCCCAGCATTTACTCCTGTCGGGGAGGAAGCACGCGAAGCTCGAGCGCGGACATTGACAGTTCACCTTTTTTGATTATGTATCCAGTGGTATAATTTAAAAATTTTATAATTTATAAAATACCACAATTTTATCATTTTAATCACCTAGCTAATGATGATTTTATGTTCATACTTACAGGAATTTTAAGAAAATACCACCAAAAACGTAAAAAAAAAATATGTTTATAATGCAAAAACTAATTTAGATTTCCCTTTAAATCTATGAGTGAAATCAATTATTTTGCCCTGAAAACTGTCATTCTTATATTGGTAAGTTAAATCTATTAATAGCAGCTCTCTATGTGCAGGCTTCACGTAAATGAGAAAGAGTTTTACTTGTTTATATTTGAGTATAAAGATATTCATCATTCTCAAAATAAGATGACAGATTGACATATGAACGATTTCAAAGTTATCATTGAAATTTTAACACAACTGAAAGGATGAACCTGAAACCAAGTCATACATCAAAGACTGAGCTTAGCTGCTGATGACAGTAGTGAATGGCCCAGGGGTGCTGACTGACACTTCCTGCAAATTAGCTGAACTA
Organism: Phyllomedusa bahiana; assembly: GCA_025379985.1. Classification (NCBI taxonomy): domain Eukaryota; kingdom Metazoa; phylum Chordata; class Amphibia; order Anura; family Hylidae; genus Phyllomedusa; species Phyllomedusa bahiana. Next base: position 14,502 of record JAODAL010045845.1, on the reverse strand, counting down.
TTGGCTTCTAGAGATAACATCTCCCTTAAACTGTGGACATCACTTTTTTGGTGTGTTGATATTAATGCTGAAAAATGGGTTTATTTAGAACCTGAGAGCACTGCCTATTTAAGTGGTAACAGATACCCTGGTTTCCTTCTTTAAAGTCATTATTAAATATGATACAATACATTATACATATGTGATAAAATAATAAATATTTCCATATCAACAAAAGTTGCTTAATTTGATCCTGTTAATTCCTTTGAAGAAATTAAAATTAATTTGAAATTATGGAAACCATAATGCAGGTAAACCATAAGCCCTTCATAATATGAACAGTAAAATTACACTGGCTATAGTGAGATGAGAATAACAGGTGGTAACTTGGTTGTTTGGCTGGGTTTACACGTTGGACTTTTCCTATCAGAAACATTTGCGTTGAATTCTTTGTTAAAATTTGTTGTGTGAACATCAATCTATAGGATCTCACACAGTAATAAAAAACAGGTTGTGGCAGCTCTCGATGAGAAAGGTCCAGAAAGTATTTAACAAATCATTTTTATTTATTTTTCATGAAAAACACGGAAGAATATTCAAAATTTAACTTGTAGAATGCATCCAATAATGCGGCATAGTGTAGAACAACACTGCGACCGACACGTTTCGTTCACGTATCTTATTCGTGATCCTCAAAGCTTCGAAGTTGTACTTGCTTAAAAAGGTAATACGACAATGAAAACATAGCCACTCCTTCTACATTAAACGGTACACATAAAGTATGACCAAGGTAAATGCTTAAATAATTCTAAACATGAAATGCCTATAATAATACCAAAATGCCATAACAACACTACTATAACTCAATGGCATATAGAAAACAGATTAATGATCGTGAGATAAGTCTTGTAAGATATTTAAACCTGCAAGTGTTCTAGTACCTAGCTTGAAGATCCACATAGATTCCCTTGCTAATAATTTACGATATATAGATCTCCACCTCTTAGTGGACGCAAGACTTTCTCAATAGCACAAAAGGTGAAAGATTTTATATCACCTCCATGCACGTCCTGGAAGTGTTTGGAGACACTCGAACATTTAAAACACTTTTTCCTAATAGCATCAGACAAATGCCTTCTAATCCTAATTTTTAGTGGCCCCGTGGTACAACCCACGTATTGTACTCTGCAACTGGTGTTGCACACAGTCACCTTAAAAGAGGAAGGGACATATGATAATGTCTAAGGAAGAAAAACAGGGAAAATACTTGCTGAGAAGGATCTGGGTGCACTTGTAGATCATAGACTACATAACAGCATGCGATTCTCATCAGTTGCTATAAGCAGCAGGATGTTTGGCGATTGTATTTAAAGAGGCATGATGGATTACACATTACCATTACAAAGTCTTAGAAATATGCAGTTTTGTTCTGGGCACCAGTTTATAGGAAGAATTGATATGGAGTTAGATACAGATACGCAAAAATTGATACGGGAATGAGCATTTAGTTATGAGGAAAAGAATTAATCGGTTTTGACGAAGATGTCTATGGGAATATATGATACATTTCTATAAGCTCATAAATGGTCCCTACATAAAGTATGGTGAAAAGCTGTTGAATGCAAAAAACCCTAAAAAGTCAAAGTACATTCCCTAGAGAAAAAAAGGTTTGTCATCTGGAAAAAAAAAAGTTGAATCTCTAGAGGCGACAAGTCTTCTTTACAATAAGAACTGTAAATCTGTGGAATAGCTGCGAGGAGCGAATTATAGCAAGAAATGTTTGATGGCTTTAAGAAAGGCTTAGACAATTACTTACAACCAATGTATATTAACACCTCTCATGACGAGCACAATAGAATTATTGGGATGTTCTATTGTTTTTCCCCTTATGTCTTCAGTGCTAACGTTTTATTTTTCATTAATAGACATATGAAGACTTGTTTTTTATGGAACAAGATGTACTTTTTAATGTTGCCATTAACCAAAGCATTTAATGTACTGGGAAACCTAAAAAGAAAAAATTCTAAAGGGAGTGGAATGTGAAAAAAATCTACTTGCGCCATGTGTACATGGGTTTCGTTTTTACAACGGTCACTCTTCAGTATAAATGATGTGTGAGTATTTTGCAGGTTAATATGATTCCGGCAATACCAAATATGTAGGGTTTTCATTATGTTTTAGCATAATGCAAACATTTTCTATTTTTTACATTTGTTCTGCAACACCATTACCTCTGACCAATAACATGTTTGTACTTCCACCTATAGACATGTGTGAGGGTGCATTTGTTGGGGGCTGAAGTGTACTTTTTATTGGTACCATTTTGGGGTAGATGCGTCTTTTTCATCACTTTTTTTCCAATTTTTTTAGAGGCACTTGAACACTGCACAAAAAACTAAATACATACATTTTGGGTTTGGAATTTTTAGTTTTCCTGGTGTTAAGTGTTTGGGATAAATGATATATTTTAATAGATAGGACTTTTATGGATACCAATTATGTGTAACTTTTTTATTTGTAAAATAACAAGAGGGGGTTCATATAAACTTTTAGTATTATGATTGTTTTTTATACTTTTAAAACTTTTTTCTAACTTTTACATTTAGTCCTTCTCTGGTATTTGACCACTATGGAGCTTGATCACCCGTATAACTTTCTGCATCGTGTAAATAATGCAGAAGGGTGTACCAAGATGGCAGTTCTAGTATATCCTTCCCCAGGTGGCCAGTATGGCTGCTATGGAAGCCTTCATTAGGCTGCCATGGTAACCGATCAGCACCCCCAGATCTCATCGCAGGGGAGCCGACCAGAGTGAAGAACGGTGCGCAGCACCAATTATCATTTATTTAAACGACCCAGCCACGATCGGAGCGGCATCTAAAGGGTTAAGCAGCAGGGATCAGAGTTGGCTTTGATCTCTGCTGTAAATGGGCGGTTGTCAGCTGTAACTAACAGCCAGCACCCACCACCTTTACTAAGTAAGCCCGCTACACATCACCTTACCGACAATAGGGCTTATTCCATATGTCCATTGTATATTGATGGTATACTGTTGAAAATGGAGATTTTTTGGTAGGACCCACAGTGGTGGGACCCGCACCTATTCCACAATGATGGCATACTCTTTTGATATGCCATCAATGTGTTTAGTGGGACAACCCTTTTAACAATTATGTAGTCATATACAATTTTTGTTAGAATGTGATCTTCTTATTGTTTTTGGGGAAAGGGGTTAAAAATTTTTTTTGGACAGATTGGTTCTTGCCTTATAGGTTCCATATTCAGGATCAATTGGAGGAAAAAAAAGTAAAAATGCCCTAACCTACTCTTCATATAGATTTTTTCCCCCCCCTTACCCCCCTTCACACGGCTTTTTTGCCGACGGATTGGCGCCGATTCCGCCCCGGTTTTTGCGCTTCAATAGGGCCCAAATTCCATCGGAGTCATTACGGTAATCCATTGCTTCATAGGAACAGGATCCGCGCTCCTCCCCGCTCGGCAAACCCCGCGGGGGGAGAAAGTGACATCCCAAATTTTTACGGGGGACGCGCCGAAAAAATGATTTCATGGGGCCGGGGAGCGGCGCCCCCGCCGCGCTGCAGCCCCGCCCCCGTCCCCCCCTTATTAACGGGGGATTTGTGCGCCAATAGGGCGACAAACCTGGGAAAACCCGGGTTTGAACAGGCCTTAGTAAAACTTTCGGGCCATGTCTTTTTTCAAAGAAATTAACTGTAAAACTAAATAAAAATAAAAACCCAATACATAAACAACACATGCACACCCATAAAGCATAAAACTTTATTTTGTCTTTATTATAAAAATCACATCAGGACACATGAATAATTATGTGTATGAATTATCCACCCTTTTAAAATTTTTTCCTAGCATCCTTTTTACATATAATGAGCTATACAAAGATTAAACATGTTTATGATGTTAACAAACATAAGAAAGTAAGATACAAAAAGTTTATAAATAGATCCAAAGTGCTACAATGATAAAAAGACGATAAAAATTTGTGCCATTACACCCTTGAATACAACCTAATACTCCTGCTTTTTAACCGCTTTAAGCTTTCCCCCCCTGGCTGCTACTTTTAATATTTTTTTTCTTTTTATTGGCATACAGCAACACGCATCGTTAACTCAGAATCTTTGATTATATATAGCATTTAGGCAATTAATAGGATATATATTGTGTCAAGTGACCTTAAGCGGTCAAAGGTTTCTGTCACTAGGGAAAGAAAAACGGGATACCTCTGCAGAACATGCAAACGAAGACCGGGCTTTGGGGGGGAAGGGAACAGTTTTTGTCAGTACCAAAGGATTTGACACATGAAATTAGCAGGCTGCTGTGGGTGAATATGGGTTGCTTTCCCTAACGGTCACAGTGTTGGGGGGGACCTGTTCCCAGTTCAGGACGGGCTTTTACAGGTCCGAAAGAGCCCTATAGAAAGCCTGGTACTGAAGGTGATCTGGGGGCATGGTTTGTTACCTTGCAGTGCAGCAGCAGAGGAACTGGAGAGAGGCTAAGGCCCCCAGAGGCTTGGAAGAAGCCGGAACCCAGGAAAGGGGGGGTAAAGGGGGGGATTTTTTTTTGGAAACTGGAGAATAACCGGAAACCGAAGACAGCACTTTTATCCGTTTAGGGGCTAACCCCCGAGGTTTTTGTTAGTTTTTGTTTGCTGATTTCCGGGCCCCCAAAAGCGGCGACCATTTTAAAATGGGCCCTGGTGTCGGAAATTTGGGTGCCCAACCCGTTTAAAAAAGACGGCGATTTGTGAGCAAAAAGCCCGGGGGAAAACCCAAGATTTTTGGCTGAAAGGATGAGGTCCACAATAGCCACAGTATTTTATTACATAGGGACAAGGGGGAGATTTTTAATGTTAAGTATCAATTTCATTTTTTAGCGCTAATAAAGATAAATTTTAACTAAGGGAATATATTAAAAAGGTTTAATTTTTTCTTTTGGCAAAATTTTTGGTGTTAGTTTCTCAACTGTATGTGCATCCTTAAGAGTTTTAAAAAGATCGCGGGTCCGAGCAACCCCACGGCTCTGTTCACCACGTGCCTACTTTACTGCCGACACAGTACAAAAGTGAAAGCAGGCCACAATTTTTTAAAAAATATAAAGTCACAGGGTCAGGGGGAAGCCCCGAGTTTTCCCGTTACACTGGCAGGGTACCTTTTCCCTTGGAAAAAATTGGCCTGGGGAAAGGGGATTTAACTTCGGCATAGGATCAGAGGGTTAAAAGGGGGGGTTTTTCATTACTTTTAAAGGTCTTCAGAATAAGGGGACAGTGAAAACAACACTTTTCAATTTTGTCATTTGCAAAGCGCTTGTTTTTACTGCTCCCATATCTTTGTTTTCGTAAACAGTTTTCCCCCGACCGTCGAACAATATAGGTCTCCTGTTTGGCAGTAATGCGCCTAGTTTTGCCGAATCACATTCACACATTAAAATTGTCAATAATACGAGTGTTGTGCAACACCCCCCCAAACGCCCCCCCCTGTTAGGCACATTAAAAAGTTCGATCTTACGAACAAGCACCAAGCCCCCGTTACACACGGGTTTCCACGGATGGGGCGTGGCGGGGGGGCTTTGGGAAGGTTTGCCCCATGCAAATTAATAGGCAGGGGGCAAACAGTGCCGCGAATCACGGCCCAGACGCGCACCAATCGTGGCGACACCTGCGGCGATGCCCGCGGCAGCACCGCACTGCCGCCCGCTGGGGAAACCCTGTCAAGAATTGACGGGAAGGGGTTCTCCAACTCGCGGGTACCGGGGCCAAAACCCGCACCGTGTTTAAAATGCGGTTTCCCTAGAAAACCATGTTAATAAATGGCAGATTTGGCCGCGGTTTTTGGCCGGGAAACCCCCGGGGAACCCCGGGGCCAATACCCCCCCAAAAGCCGCAAGGGAACAGGCCTAAACATTCTTTTGGTGCATTACACACTACCTGCCATTTTGGGGCGTTTTTTAGTGGAAAAGGGTGAGAAAACCCCTTCATAAAAATTCTCCCACTCCCAAAGAAAGATTGATTAAAGGGAAGAAAGGCAATTGGGGGAAAAGGGAAAAAAATTGTGTATTCTTTCTTGGTTTTAGTGTTAATGTATAATGTCCTTGATAACGTTAGATTAATATAGTGCCTTAACAGTGTGAATGAAATACATGGAAATATTGATATGGGCCAAAGTCTGAAAATAGTGTTTCCCCCTATTACAGTCCTCGTTATTTCATACATTTTTTTACACTGGGGAAAATTCCTGATTTTTTTCCCCAAAATTCTTCAAATTTTTAACCTAGTAGTATTTTAAATATATAAGAAATAAGAGGCAAAATTTCGGACATGTCTAACAACTGATTTCCCGGAGCCTGCAAAAAACCCCAGTCCACGATGACAAGCAGCAGTGTTTTTGTTTGAGCAAATAGGGGTAAGGGAAATGGGAAAACGTTTGTTTTTTTTATAAAACTAAATTTAGGCGAAGAACTTCTGTTATCATCAAAGCTAAAGGTGTATAGTGCTTCTAGGAAAAAATAATTTTTTTTTTGTCATTTTTGTTGGGGGGACATTGGGCATAAAGAGTCTGATTTTAGTTTGAGAGGGCGAATTTATTCTAACAAGGGAATTCTTTTTTAATTTCAGGAAAAAATTCGGGTTTGGGAATGAATCGAATTTGGGGACTTTTTTAGGTGAAAGAAGTGTGCTTTTGATTTATAAAATGGGTGGGACAGGCGCTACATGGGCAAAGCACCTGGAGGAAGAAGGGCATAGCCCATACATGGGCGAGATGAAACCCAAACAAGACCCCGGGGGATTCTGTGATGTCCCCGCACTTATAAGTCCGGGGGCCCAGCCGGGGGTCAACCCTCTCACGACGACAGGGAAGGGGGCTCTGCGGCTGCTTTTGAAGCTCTTACTGAAGAAATTGAAATTTTTTTTTCAGCGATTTTTTGTTTTCTCAGCTTGTTTCAGGACTGCTTTTCCTTTTTTTCTATTTCGATTTTGTGGGGTATTGGTCGAATCCAGTGTGCTTTCCCCTGCTGGCATAACTTTTAAGCTATTTTCACAGCACATTGAATATCCAAGGGGGATCAAAAACCCGTTCCGTTTCTCATTTAAAGAAACAGCGTTTTTACAAAAACAAAAACCACTTCATTTTTTGGCTCTCAAACTTTGCGCAATTTACACCCCGGGGTTATTAACTTGTTTGTGTGTTGGTACAAAAAAAAATTTAATTTTACCGCCAAAAAACATTTTTTTCCCGTGCAAATTCACAAGCAAGGTTAAATTTCAAGTTTTACCTTGTTGTGTACTAGAAACACCCATTGAACACCTAAAAGCTCTAGTTTTTTGGGTGCTCAATTCTTTTTTCGCAATTTTTCATCCAGGGTTAATTAAGATTGTTTTGCTGCTTTGTGACTAAAAAAAAAACGTTTTTTACCGCCAAAAAAAACATTTTTCCTGTAGCATAATTCACAAGCGAAGGTTAATTACGATTTACTTTTTTGTGTACCGTAGAAAACACCCTTTGTAACACCCAAAAAGCTCGTAGTTTTTGGGTTGCTCAATTTTTTCGAAATTTTACATCCGGGGTTAATTAAGCGTTTTTTGATTGGTACTCAGTAAAAGAAACTTTTTTTTTTCACCGCCACAAAGAAATTCTGTAGCAAATTCAATCCAGGTTAATTACCCTTTTTGTGCAAAAATTTTCATTAAAAACACAGATTTTTTATAGGCACATAAAGTAAATTTTTTCCCTGCCCATTTGTAGCCAATTTATATCCAAGGTTACCCAATTCTTAGTGGGTTAATTTGAGTCAAATACGGGGTGTGTATTTTCTATCAAAAATTTCTTCATCAAACAGTGTCTGTACATTTTAGAATAAACAGTAAAGACAAGGGGTGGCGGGCTTTCCCTGCAAGTGGAAAGGGGCAAAAACATTCCAGGCCCGGGTTCCAGCACAGCAAGGGACGCCCAAAGGGGGGTCACTCGGTGAGGCAACAATGCGTTCATTAGCGGCCGGGCTGACTACCCCCAAAGGGGCTTGATTGGTTGACTAGGTCACCACTTCCTCCCAATTGACAACCCCAGCCAAGAGCGGTGGAACGTAACACAGCCCTTTGTTGGGAACCCGGAAACGGCTAGCGGCCCCACCCCCTCCTCAACCCGCCTCTGTCCCATCCGTTCCCTCAGCCCGAGACTACTAGGGTTGGGGTCACGCCACTAATAGCGGATGAACAAATTTTTTAAAGGGGGTCACAGTACTTGGCAGCGAGGAAAGGGGCCAATATCCCCTGCTTTTTTCAGTAGGGGCCCCAAAATAAAAGATTGGAGAGTGGCATGGAGGCAGTTGTGAGGGGGCAGCCTTGCAACCAAGACCCCGGGTAGGCGCATGACGATGAACCAAATAAAGATGATGTAGCCCCCACCGCACTTGGAGGGGGGGTGAGGCAAGGGCTTTATCATCGTCAGGAAAGAGGGCTCAGCTTGCCGTCGGCAGCGGCACACTAGCAAGTTGGGGGGTGTGGCAGGAGTCAGAGGGAGCGCAGTGTGAGGTCGGGAGCCAAGCGGCCACGGGGTAAAAAACCCCCTTCGCAGGTCCAAGAAAATACGCACAGGGCTATGAGGCCGGTTTTAGTAGTCACCACTGCGGGCGTTGGCGGGAAAATCTGATACCGGGGGTGTGGCAGTTTTTTGCTAAGACACAGAGGAGCCAAAAAGGTTATATGTAGAATCTGGGGCAAAAATGAACGTGGCCGGGGCTAACGTTGGACCACGGGCCCCGCGTCAACATATGCTGCGTAACCTTTCCCGGTGGCCTAGGAGAAACGTGGCTCAGATGTGGTGGTCCATCCTGCCGCTGCAGCAACAGCAGCAGCAGCGCCCAGTGCCATTGCAGCCAGTCAAGGCTCCACCACCTATTTGACATTATCTCCCGGTCCAGATGCTCCTGCTACTCGGTAGTCATGGCGCCAGCAGTCGTTCAGCGAGGCGATTGCAAAGAGACAACAGTATGCGTCCAACCATCCTAAGGTGCAGCAGCTGACCGTGCTCCTGTACAAGTTGTTGGTGCTGCAGTCCCTCCCTTTCCAAATGGTGTACTCTGCACCGTTCAGAGAACTAATGGCTTGTGCCGAGCCGAGATGGAGAGTTCCAAGCCATAATTTCTTTTCCAAAAAGGCAGTACCAGCACTTCATAAATATGTAGAACAGAAGGTGGGCCAGTCCTTGAGCTTATTGGTTTGTTCCAAGGTACACGGCAACGTGGACGTCTGGAGCTGTAACTACGGTCAGGGCCAGTACATGTCCTTTACGGCCCACTGGGTGAATGTGCTTTCTGTCCAGGCACACCAACAACTTGGACAGGAGACGCCGCTTTCTCCTCCACGTTGTCAAACTGTGGCTCCTGCGCCAATGTCCGCCTCCTCCTCCACCACCACCAAAACCATCTCAGCCTCAACAAGTACTGCTCCATCATACCACATGTGTAGGGCACAGCGGTGTCACGCAGTTCTACACCTGGCTTGCCTCGGCGAACGAAGTCACACAGGGGAGGAACTGCTCCGCGTCATAAGCAAGAAAATCATGTGTGGCTTTCTCTGCGCCAACTGCAAATCGGAACCATGGTGACGGACAATGGGAGTAAACATGGTGTCCGCGCTGCACCGAGGAGGATGGGTCCATGCGCTCTGCATGGCGCAAGTGTTCAAGCTGGTGGTGAAAAGGTTCCTGAAGTCTTCCACCGATCTTCAGAAGATTCTGAAAAGGGCCAGGAAACTGTGCATGCACTTTATCCATTCGTACAAAGCCAGGAACACCCTCCTCGAGTTGCAGCGGCAGAACGGCCTCCCCCAACACACTCTGATATGCGATGTTTCCACTCGTTGGAATTCTAGCCTGCACATGTTGGACCGACTGTATGAACAGAGAAAGGCCATTAAGGATTTTTTGAAGATCCAGCGGACAGGAGCTTCCCCTGTGTAACTTTGATGTCAGCCAGTGGCAGCTCATGCGTGACACCTGCCGTTTGTTGAGGCCATTCGAGGAGACACGTTATTTGTCAGTCGCCAGGACTATGGGATGAATAACGTCATTCCACTGCTTCATGTCCTGGAACAGATGCTGAAAAATCTGTCTGGGCAGGGGACTGGAGAGGTGGCGACTACATCTCGCGGCCACATGAGTCCGCGGGGGGATGAAATGGAGGAGGCGGAGGAGTTTGGAGCAGAAGCATTTTCTGGTGAAATGAATGGATTTTCTACCCAGGTGACAAGAGAGGAGGAACAGGAGCAGCTGGAGGAGGTAGATGGAGATGAGGAAGACGAGGCAGATGACCCGCAAGCACCGTGGCAGTATACAGTGGAGATGGAGGCAGAGAGCCCCTCGAAGTCACTTGTGCAAATGGCCCGCAGCATGCTGATTTGCCTGGCTGGTGACAGCCGAATAGTCAGCATCCGGCAGAGGGATGACTTCTTGCTCTCCACCCTATTGGATCCTCGCTACCGGTCCAAAATGGGAGCCTTTTTCCCAGCTGCTGAGAGGGAGGACAAACTCAAATACTATAGGGAAATCCTCCGTAGTCAGTTGGCCGCTGCCTATGTGCGGCATCGTCCCTCCTCTGACAGGTCTGTCCTGGGGGTTCTTCAGTGCTCACGGACTACTGCCGCGGCTGCTGGAGGAAGCCGGGGGGTAGGAGCAGTACCAGCTCCATCAGCAGCAACCTAAGTCTGGAGTCACTGATGAGCAGCTTCCTTCACCCGCCTAGTGAGGAAGGCAGTCGCCAGCAGCAGCAGGACCTGGAGCAGACCCTGAACCACCTGGCGATGTACTACCTGGACAGCACTCTGCCACCCCAGTTAGAAGATCCGCTGGACTACTGGGCAGCCAAACTGGATGTGTGGCCGCAACTTGACGAGATGCAGTGGAGAAGCTGTCTGCCCGGCCAGTAGTGTGGCATCAGAGCGGGTGTTCAGTGCGGCGGGGCCATTGTTACCCCAGGAGAACCCGCTTGTCCACGGGAAATGTGGAATGACTGACCTTTGTCAAGATGAATCAGGCGTGGATCGGCCAGGATTTCCACACACCAATGCCTTAGGCGTCAGACTACATCAGCCATGACGCCTCACCCAAACTGTGAGAAATGAGTCTGGGTTCAAACTACCTGCCTCAGCCACTATTCTGATGCTGCCACCCGCCTGATGCCACACATCTGCTGACAGTTTCTCCATCTGCCACCAACCATCTTTACCAGGGACTGGTATTGCACCCACCTCCACACTACTGTCATTGTGCCACTTTATGACCTCATGCTGCTGCTGCTGTTGCTGGTGCCGTGACATCCACACTGTGTCATTGTGCCACTCTCTGACCTCATACTATTGCTCCTGCCGCCGTCACCTCCACTCTCTGTCATTAAGGAGTTTTTAATTGAAGGACTGGAAATTATTTTAAAAAATAATTATTTCCAATACGAGAATATACATTACCACCAACAGTTAGGGACGGCCATGGGGACCAGGGTCGCTCCCTCCTTTGCCAATCTTTTCATGGGGTCTTTCGAATCTAAATTCATCAATATAAGTCCATACACTAAGTACATCAAATACTATAAAAGGTATATTGATGATTTATTGTTTATTTGGGAGGGATCCATCGATTCGTTGAATAACTTTGTTGATCTCCTCAATAGAAATAATTGGGGTATAAAATTCACAGCTACCTCCAGTTGCAGTGAACTGATGTTCCTAGATTTGCACTTATATGTGGAAAACAATAAATTAATGTCTAAAACTTTTTTTAAACCTACGGATGCAAATAGCTATTTATCATTTCGATCTAACCATCAACGTAAGTGGATATCTAATATCCCCTCTAATGGTCAATATCGACGCATCCTAAAAACTGCACAGATACTTCAGTCTTTTCCACACAAGTCTGACATACTTACAGAAAGTTTCTACAGAGAGGTTATCCCTCCAATTTTTAAAAAAAATGCCATGGAAAAAGCTGAAGTTTTCACTCAGGAGCAAACATCTGGAAAAAAAAAAAACAAAAATCTAATTTTAACCTTTGTTTTTACCACTGCACACAATTCTCAGTATAAGGATGTGCAAAATATAATCAGTAATCATTGGAGCCTTTTACTTAGAGATCCAGTATTAAAAGGTATTATTCCGGATAAACCCCAATTTATTTATAGAAAAAACAAAACCCTTAAAAATATCTTGGCACCTTCTAGATTAAGACAGCACAAAGAGCCCCCTATATCTGAAGAAACAACTTCATCTACACTGTTAGGATCGGCACCTTGCAACCACCATTGTTGCAAGTGCTGCTCTGTGATAAGAAACAGCGATTCCTTTTCTTCTAGTTCCACAGGGGAAAGTTTTAAGATCAAAGATCGTTCTCACCTGTGCTAGTACCTATTGTTGTGTACCTTATCACCTGTCAGTGCGGTCTGCAATATGTGGGTAAGACCACTACGAAACTATCCCGCAGACTGGTAAACCACCGGTATGACATGAAACACAAACGGATGGTCTATAGCATTCCTCGGCATATAGCTGAAGCTCATATAGATGAAGAGCCTTGTTTTAACATTCAACCGATTGAGCATATTCATCCTTCCTTTACAGACCGTGCAAAACAATTAGGATACCGTGAGGCATATTGGATGTACAAATTAAATACTCTTAGACCCCACGGACTCAATGAGAAAGCAACGAGTCTATTATTTAAATAATTTTTAGGTCAATTGGTAATGTATATTTTCATGATGCTCTTAAGATCTTTGTATTTTTTTTATGTGATTATACAAAATTTGTATATTATACATGTATTTTTTTACATCGCCTCCCATTTTTTATCAGTTTTATCAGTTTTACAATAACTTTTATTCCTATTCTTATTTTTTATCTCTCATATTATCCATTCATTACGCAATTTTATATCAACATTTATTATTCATATATATTCTTTTTCTATAGAACTTTTTTAGAATAATTTAGTTATTGGTATATTAGCATTATTATGTTATGTTTTATATTTTTCGCGTTTTTGCACATTTGTTGCTACAGCATATATTAAACTGTGCTAATGCTCTTAGCACATTTACCAACTGTGTGTAATTTTTTTTTTTTTTTTTTTTTTTCATTCAGCCTAAGTTGGAGACTCAACTAGGCTCTTTGATATGCTAATCACGTTTTAAAATTTAGCGGTTTTGCACATTTGATGTTATAGCATACATTTAACTGTGTCAATGTTCTCAGTAATTTACTAATTGTGTGTATCTTTTTTTTATTCAGCCCAAGTGGCAGACTCACACGGCTGATTCTGATATGCTAATCATGACATATGCAGCCTCGTTTCAAAATTGAATGGTATATAAATCTGTCTTGTAGTTAACATTGTCACATCTGAGGAAGCTGGTGTTTATACCGGCGAAACGCGTAATGTTTATCTAATAAAATTTTCACAAGAAGATTTTCTACTTCTTGCTTTTCACTTTTTGCCAGCGCTCTAGTAATATGATCCCTACTCTATGAGCGGCATACACCGTCCATAGCTTTTTATTTGTTTCTCTGCCCTCGGCGTCCCACGTGGAGTCATTGGCGGGATCACTCCGGAGCTGCTTCTTTCCCCGGATTTCAACCACTGGATCGGTGCCATATACGTATAAGCGTGCTGTACCGTATTATAGTACAGCTAAAATAGGTGAGCACCGTACTATTTTCCAGCGGGCTGTATATTTTATTGTAGAATTCAACTGCGCTTTTGTCCATAGCCGTCTATTTGTACTCACGGATCACCACCGGAGGAAAATACTTTTCATTCTCATCTCTCTGTCATTGTGCCACTCTGTGGCCTGCTACTGTTTTTGCCACCTCCAGAATGTCATTATGCCACTCTCTGACCTCATGCTGCTGCTGCCGTGACCTCCACACTTTGTCATTGTGCCACTCTGTGGTCTACTCCTGTTTTTGTCACCTCCAGAATGTCATTGTGCCACTGTCTGACCTCATGCTGCTGCCGTCGTCACCTCCACTCTCTGTCATTGTGATACTCTGTGGCCTACTCCAGATTTTGCCACCTCCAGAATGTCATTGTGCCACTGTCTGACCTCATGCTGCTGCTCTGGCTGCTGCTGTGACATACACACTGTGTCATTGTGCCACTCTGTGGCTTACTCCTATTTTTGCCACCTCCAGAATGTCATTGTGCCACTGTCTGACCTCATGCTGCTGCTCTGGCTGCTGCTGTATCCTACATACTGTGTCATTTGCCACTCTGTGGCTTACTCTATTTTTGCCACCTCAAGAATGTCATTGTGGGCCCCTGTCTGACCTCATGCTGCTTTTGGGCTGCTGCCGTAACCTACACACTGTGTCATTGTGCCACTCTTTGGCCTACTCTAGTTTTTGCCAATCCAGAATGTCATTGTGCCACTGTCTGACCCCATGCTGCTTTCTGTGGCTGCTGCCGTAACCTACACACGTGTCATTGTGCACTTGTGGCCTAC